>JAVJIF010012194.1:0-75898 GCA_038442645.1 Agave tequilana | reverse complement strand
CCATCCTGGTCCTTCCTGTGTTCATCTTAATCCTGTTTTGGTTTTATGAAGCCTTTGTTTCCACCCTTGTGTTCAATTTGCCCCTTATCGAAATTGCGAGGACGCAATTTTTTGTAAGGTGGATGGATTGTAACACCCCGCTCCCGGAATACGTACTTAGTTGCGTATTCAGGTTTTTCGATTTGTATTTTTCGATTTGCTTCCATGTTTGTTTAGTATTATGAATTCCTTATATGATTGTTTTGTCTTGGATTTGGATTCGTGGATTCGGAGTCAACCTCAGTTTGAACCGAAGGCCCGATCCCAGAGTATTGCTCGTTTAGACATTCTGGTATTCCGATTTGACCGGTTTCAGTTTTAAACATCGTTTTCCAATATTCTGGATTTTATATGATTTTCTGGAATTTTCCTGAATTAAGTTGTAAATCTTCAAAACCGGTGTCGGCCAGTACCGTTGACCGATTCCCGGATTTTTAATTTACAAACGGTTTGGAATCTCCAGAAGTGTCTTTAGACATTATTGCTTAAAATCCTATTTTCTATCCAAATGCATTTTCTGAGATTTATCAGATTTCATTAAAATCCGGCCAATCCGGTGTATACCGAGATTGACGGCTGACCTTATGATTTTTAACTTGAAAATGAGATTGAATTTCTGAAACCGATTTCACTAAAAATCATTTTATAATATTTATGATTTTTGAGAATTTTTGGAAGCTTTCCGAACTACTTCATTTTTGGACCTTTCCGGTGTTTTTGGTATCTTCCCAGATACCGAGGTATTGCTCCATATATTCCACTTGTCTTTCCCATTTTCTCTCTCCTTCCTGAAACGCGGATCTCACCTACCTAGGATTCTGCATTTATTGTGAAGATCCCCCCATTCCGCATTTAATGCACTTCAGGTCAAATCCCATCAATTATCATGACTTTCTCTCTCCTTTTTGGAACGCAGCCTTCACATTTTCCCTAAACGCGGCTTAATCCCTGCGTTTAACCCATTTTGCCCAAACGCAGGAGAGTGTTGCGTTTGTGGGAGAGAAACGCAAGGATGCTTCTTGGTTTCTTTTGTTTTATATGGAATGCATCATTCTTTTATCTCCCCTTCTCTCTCTTCATTAAATGCTTCTCTTCCAAAAAGTCTTCTCCTTGATATTATAATCCTTTCCCATCACTACAACCGGCCAAGTGGCCAAGAGTGATATCATATCCCTCAATTTTACAAAAACCCCCTTCCCTTTATTTTTTTGCATCACTTCACAAACTCAACTCCTATAAATAACCCTCTCCTTCTCTCTCTCTCTTCATTTTTACTTCTCTTCTTCTTCTCTGCTTCCTGCAGCCCCAACAGAGGAGCCACCAAGAGAGCCACCTCCTCTTGCTTCCTTTGTTCACCTTCTCCACCTCCATATACACCACTTTAGCCACCACCAAGTATACCACCTTCTTCAACCTCTCTCCATCACTTGTGAAGACCGGCCACTCCTTTAGGATTTTGGCCGCGTTCCTCTCCGGCTGCAAGACTTAGGGCCGGTACCCTCCTTTTGGATTGGGGCCGAATTTCCCTTTGTTGGACGCAGCAAAGATCTTGTTAGGCGAGTTATCTCGCTTTTCTCTTGATCCCCTACTTTATTAGTTAGGCGAGTGATCTCGCTTTTCCTCATGATTCCCTACTGGTTATGCGAGTGCTTTTCCTCGCCTAGGACTTGGATAAACTTGTATTTTTATCATAAAAACCATAACTCTTAAATAGCTGTTTATGCTCACTGTTTTACAGTATTAGTCGACTTGCCCAAATCATAAGTCGACTAACCCTTGAAACGCAGTCTGGTTCCTTGTGACGCAGGCTCCTTTAGTCGACTTGCCCCTCGCGTCTAGTCGACTATCTTTCCTTCTGAGAACGCGGTCCTCTTAGACGCGGACTTGACTAGTCGACTATCCACTTTCCCAGTCGACTAACGCCATTCCTCTGAGACGCGCCATTTCTCTGAGACGCGTCGTTCCTCTGAGACGCGCCACTTTTCTGAGACGCGCCATTTCTCTGAGACGCGTCGTTCCTCTGAGACGCGCCATTTCTCTGAGACGCGTCGTTCCTCTGAGACGCGCCACTTTTCTTGAGACGCGCCACTTTTCTGAGACGTGCCATCTTTCTGAGACGCGACCCTGCCAAACGCAGCCCTGTTAGTCGACCTGGTCCTCCTCTATAGTCGACTAACCCCTTCACTAGTCGACTGCCTATTTTCCCTAGTCGGCTAAGTTTGGCTGACTGTTATGATAAATCGCTTTATTAACAGTAGACCCTTCCCATTGACCTTGTATCGATCATGTGCCCCAGTTGCTCAGCTTCACTTGACCTTACTCAACTATTACTATACCACTTGCCAGATACAAACTGTCATATACTTGTCCGCGTCATGTATCACCTGACACCTGTCATACTGCTACTTGCTACTAACTCCTGTTGTACTACCTGTTCCCGTCAAGTCCTGAATGGAACTAAGTGCCACACGGAAAAAAGTGCCACATCACACTCGTGGTGGGGGCCACCTCTTGAATCTGTGGGGGCCACCTCTAGAATCCATCCCCTCAGAACAAAGTGTCACACGGAACAAAGTGCCACATCACACACGTGGTAGGGGCCACCTCTTGAATCTATGGGGGCCACCTCTTGAATCTGTGGGGGCCATCTCTTGTCTATGCCTGACTCCTGTTATGTAATCCTGGATTCCTGATCATGTCCTGCTTACCTGGTATATATATTATTATAATTAGACAACTTGCACCTGGTTTGGGGGAAACTGATGGTCCCTGATTAATCATGTTCATGGTGGCACTATCGAGTCACGCGTGGCCACATACTTGAGGGATTACCTGGCGGCCACCAGGGATTCCGTGGGGTGTGCTGGGCCCCTACTCCTGATTTTCATGCCGGGTATGCACACGCCCTAGACCTATTTCTATGGGATCTGCGATACTCTATTCCTGTTCGGGCGTCCATAAGTCCCGGTACCTAGCGGTACGTTCCGGCTCAGCACCGGATACTCCTGAACCGTTGTCCCGGGCATGTACGGGGCCCATCCAGACATGATTCATCGAACTTTAATCAGTTTCCAGATAACTTGCTCTATAAGTTGTAAGTAGAAGTATGTGTAATGGGACGCATACTAAAACCTACAACTTAGACAGCCTAATCATAATAATAATTCTAATATGATTCCGTCGTATTGTTTTGTAACTCGAGCTGTACAAGTTCAGGTTACGGTGACATGAGGTAAAGGTATATGGATGAGGGTTTCCTTGTTTGGATTATTCCTTCGAGGTACTAATCTCATGGAGCATAACCTAGACCTGCACAATTGGATTTTCTCGTAATCGGTTTTTATTTGTTTTATCGGTTTTATGTTAACTTAGGAGATAACTAGTATTGCTCTATCCACTTTACTGCTTACCCTGTTATACCATGGATGCCACCTACTACATTCTAATTGTTCCTACATGCTTATGTCTACAACATGATTTTCATGCTTATAATCCAGATTTACTGATACGCATGTGCTTATCTATACTCGCCATTTAGCTTTCGTATTACTACTCGCCTGGGGAGTTTCATCTGACTCCCCTGGATTCTCACGTCCAGGTCCTGGAGCTTGGAGCTAGAGGATTCTTCTTGCTGAGGACCAAGTTTACTTCTGTGGAGCGGTCAGATCAGCTGTAGCTCCAGTCCCATCCTTGCACCTCCTGATTTGCTCGCGATACCTCCAGCTATCTCGTGAGCATCCTTTTGTACTGCTCATATATGTATATTTCTTGTATTCTCGCAATTGCGCCTATCAGGTGATGTAATATTATTATAATATTAGATCACCTCTGGTATAACTCTGTAATTGGACTCATGTATTGGAATGTATAATGCACCACTTGCTTCCGTACTCTGATTCTTGCATGTACTGATGCTTAGCGTATATACGTGAGGGTATTTCTGACCTGCGTATATACGTCGCAGTGACGTCTCCGTATCCGCGGGATCGGATCGGAATACCAGAATGTCAAACCGAGCAATACTCTGGGATCGGGCCTTCGGTTCAAACTGAGGTTGACTCCGAATCCACGAATCCAAATCCAAGACAAAACAATCATATAAGGAATTCATAATACTAAACAAACATGGAAGCAAATCGAAAAATACAAATCGAAAAACCTGAATACGCAACTAAGTACGTATTCCGGGAGCGGGTGTTACAGGTTTGAAGACCTATAAACAATCAACAATTTTCTATTTTCTCAATTTTTTTTCGAAAACCTGAAATATGAAGGTAGCCCAAATCCACATCAACTAGCTAACAGTATTCTACATTTTTTGGGTGGAAATATTCCTTTGGTAAGGTAGCCTGTTTTCAAAAGTGGCTCTTCTCGCATCAAGTTAGTTTTGTATGCGAAAGAGCTCTTAGAAGGTCTATCCTGAATCTCGGTTCTATCCTCTATATTTGTAATTTGCTTCTATGAATACATTTTCGTTTCTTGTCCTCCTTTAGTTTATTGGGGCTGAGGTTCATTTCCGTCAGCTTGAGAGTAAATTTAGAAATATGAAGTTCTCTGAGTGGATTCATCCTTAGATTTTAACAGTAGTCTTCTCAAGTAATATTGTCATGTCAGATAACTAATGGGTGTATGAGCCTATATATGTGTAAAGAAAAAAAAATAGTTACATACTCACGAGCGTCTTAATGTAATGACCTAAACTGAGATAAGTAGGGTTGGGTGTGTGGCGTGCTGTGCCCAGCTATGTCTGGGCATGATCCACAGAAACACAGACTGCCCAGGTGCTGTGTGGGCTTAGAACGATGGGTCCACGTACTGATTCTTGGACTTAGGCTGGCCCATCCATGCCTTACTTGAGCTTCTTGCTTCATGTCCAATCGGGCTTCCATTTTCATAACTTGTTGTTAACTTTAAGGTTAACAAGTTGTATATATATAGTTAGTAATAACGTGCATCTTTCAATTGTGTTTTCGGTTGTGCCTCTATTTGGTCTGCTTTTGTGTTGTACCTCTGACCGTGCTGTGTCAGGTGGAGGTGGGCCCAGACACGGCAGGTAATACATATGGCTCCTCCTTTTAATGCCCAGACACGGCCCAAAGCTCTATTCAGGATATTCACGTACCATATTTTTCATGCCAGCCCCTTGGTCTGTGGCCGGCCCAGGCTCATTTAAAACCCAACCCTATGAATAAGACAAAAAAAATGTAGGCCAAACAGCAAGGGCACACACCACAACAAAGCACTTGGTATAGATACGATTCTAATAGAATAAGAGCATCAGAGGAAGGATGGAAAGATGTTAATGTGAACAATATACAGAGTGAAATTTTGACTGCCTACACGAACATGCAAGAGATGCAAAATTTTTAACATTACTCTTATGAGTCACGGAAAGTTAAAAATAAAAATTCTTCAGAAAGTAAAATTTGAAATGCTTCCTTTTCTGGTAAAGGAAAATTGTTTTCTGGCAGTGATTATTTGGAATGGATCTGTTTCTTTGAAGTTATTCATTTTCTACAGTTAGGAGGGGGGGGGGGGGGGGAATCTTGGCAAGTAATCGGGTTTTTGTAGTGCGGTTTTCTTTAACTACAAAGGAAAATTGTGGGTTATGTCCAAATTTTCTACGTTAGTCATAATTAGCACTGGCATCAATACACACACGTGCAAGCACACACAAACACCCTAGTGCGTTGTTGCTGTCAGCATGTGCAGAGTAATATGTACTTGTCAAAGTGTCCTGTATGTGCGCGTGCGTGTGCGCGCGCGTGTGTGTAGAGATAGACTTGTGTAGTTCCGGAAGAATTCGAGCATAGTGCTGCCAGATACATTAATCTTCCTCCAACAATAATTTTATTGCCTCCATTTTGGGTCCTAGGTGAAGCAAATGGTGGTGGCTACACTCGCTGAATGTGGCATGAACCTTTCAGATGAAGTCATAGAAAGTATCATTGATAAGGTACTCACCTTATCTTTTAAATTTGTTTCTAATTATCTGTCCGGTTTCTATAATATTGGCAGTAACTTTTTTCTAGGCCTTTGCACCAGCTGAGCTCATGTATAAGACTGCATTGATTGATTTACATTAGCATGTCTTGCTAGGTTAATACTTGTAAGGTGGGCTTAACATTGAACCCCCAATGTTGTGATACAGAATACCTAAGCAGCAAAAATATAGATGCTATTTTATATTTATTTTATAACGATTACTTGCTCTATAAAATGAAATGGAATCATTTACTGTACTGCAACGACTAGCAGATTGTATAAGTCAATATTGTGAAGATGGAGCTCTCCTTTTTATCATAATTTGAGAGGAAAAGATGTGAAAGAGTCGATGTGTCATCTTTGTATATTCTTATTTAATAAGCAATTACAATTATAACTCATAATATGAGGACTTCTAATACATATGGTAATATGACTTCTAATTAGGTAACTAACTAATCAAAGAGTTTTAACGCTCATTCTCAAGCTGGAGCATAGATATATATCATGCCAAGCTTATTACAAAGACTAAAAAAAAGACTACCGAAACAAAGCTTTTTTAAATAAATAACTAAGAAACAAATAACATTGTAAGAAATACTGAATAATTGATGTTGATGTCGAAGTTGCAAATCAAAGTAAGCAAATTCTTAGTCGAACCAAGCACTTGCGTGACGACTGTATCAAAAAAAAATCAAATAACTATCTTTTTGGATAATGTTAGATTTTTAGAGATTCTCAAACTCAATAGGTTGAAGGTTTGAGAGATCCTCAAACTCAGTAGAAATGAGGGTTCAGGGTGATTTTTAAACTCAGTAAGAGAGATTTTGGAGATCTTCAAACTCAGTAGAAAATGAGAGAACTTCTTGCAGTAGTAACACTAATAAAGAAAGTTGAAGTAGCATCAGTAGATAAAGGATAACATGACTTAAGAGCAGAGATGTGGTCAGATAAAAAAGATATCCAGCCAGTAGTACTTACATAGAACATCAACATTCTACATTGTAGACGTTCATATAGAACAGATCAGATCAGCACATTAGACGCACGACAGAACATAGTAATCACAACATGACCCTAGGGAGCACAGAAGGGTCTCGACAAGATCTATCAAAGGCAAACAGGGAGGGTAGCTGGGCTGTCGAGAGAGAACAGTGGTAGCATAATTGTAGAATAGGACAGACAGTGGCGGAAAGCAGTAGAGGATGTGACAATTAACGATGGCCAGGATTTTAGATCATGGAGATGTCTAGGGTTTTGAAACTTGAAGGCGGCTAGTTTTTACCCTTTTACTGAATTTTAAATGAACAATGACCGCGTGAACAATACCTGGTGGTTACTGATCATCATAAACAGTAATGTCGCGGTTACTGTTCATGATCAATAGTAACTTTTATTTTGGTGGTGAAGGCAAGAAAAGATAGGGTTAGAGTTCTCTAATACCATATTAGAGTTTGAGGAAAATATATGAGAGTTAACGAGTTCTCTCTCTATACTCCTATTTGTAGGCAATTACAATTATTACTCATAATATGAGGACTCCTAATATATATATAGCAATATGACTCCTAATTAGGTCACTGTAATACAATTCCTAATTAGATAACTATAATATGACTCCTAATTAGGTAACTAACTAATCAAAGAGTTTAACACTCTTAGCACATCTTGCCTTCATAAATGTGAGGTCATGGTCTTTCTGAGCAGAAAGTGTGATCCTATTTTTATTGCACTTGAGACGCTCAAGTCAGCTAGTGTACAAGTTTGTTCCCCATCACTTATGTTAAACAGTTGTTTTACTCATGCTGTTCCAAGAGTATATTGCACATATCTTTCCTCTTAACAAAGTTTGCCTTCCTAAATGCTAGGTCACATGTGTGATGTTGTGCAAAACGTGTGATTCAATCTTCATTGCACCTGACACACCCAAGTCTGCTAGTAATACAAGTTTCCATCCTTCTCTTTTGTTAACAGTCATCTTATTCATGTTGCTCCAGTAATATTACACATATTCTGTACAGCATATTACGGCTTCTAGATCTAATCTTTTCAGTAATCATCTTGCTGTTGAAAATGGTTTTACATTTTTTGAAGTTTGTTGGTTTTCCCGTTTTTCCTTGTAGACATTTGAGGAAGCTGATACAAAGCATGATGGGAAAATTGACAAGGAAGAGTGGCGCAGTCTTGTTTTGCGGCATCCCTCACTTTTGAAAAATATGACTCTCCAATATCTCAAGTAACTAATGCTTTGATTTGTTCCAGCTTCTTTATTGCATAATGATCCCCCTCAAAATAAAGGAAAAAAAAAAAAAAAAAACCACCACACACTCACAGTGAAATGGTTTTGATTAGGTACTAGGCTGGGCTTTAGTGAGAATCAGCATAGAGTTGCCGGGTCATTAGATGAAAAGCAAAAGCTAGCGTTTAGATGACGGTTTAACCTGAGAAACAAAGCCTTTATATTTTTTGTTAATTCAAAATCAAAGCTGACAACTCCCTCTGCCTCGTTGCATTTCAGATCTCAACCTGCCTATTTCTGCCTGTCCTCTTCAGTTCCCTATATCTGCTACCGCTCCTTTCTTTGTTCTATGGTAGCTTCTTCCTCATTCTTTTACGCCTTCCATGAGTCTCTCAACTGATAACCAGAGGATTTGGAAGTGTCAGATTCAAGCATCAAGTTTGTCCCCATCTATATCCAATCCCAACGAGAATAGAAGTGAGTTGCTTCGCTTTCGGCGTCGGCTGTTATTGTAGATAGAGTTATGCCTTGACATATCTTCACTAATAGTCCAGGGAAACATATGTTCTTTTCTCAGAGAAAGAGAAGGGCGCCTTTATTTCTTTCTCCACCGTTGTCGTTGGCATCATCATTATTATTTTGAGAAACATTCCTCAATTAATGGACTGAACTATAGAGTTGAAGGTAAAACCAAGCAATGAAATATTCACTGAGTCATTTCACCAGCTAGTGAGGATCAAATATTTCACTCCTGTGTTCATTTCTGTATTCTTTTGGATTTATTTAACTACAGAGTCTGATATATCATAAAAGCTCATCTTTCCCAATAATTTTTCCCCCTCCAAGTTCCCTCATCTTATAATCATGTTAGGACCAGGATTCTGATTAATAGCTAGTGATGGGTTTGAATGGATAACAATTGAATTTGCGTCCCACCATATTTGAAAGTAGAAACAATCCAGACACAGCTCTGAGCTAGGAACCATGGACATGGACATGGGACACGCATGCCACACGATAATTCCTTAAAGAGGGACACAAAGACATGGCAATAACTATATATTTTATATACTAATAAAATTACCAATAGTAAGAACAGGTTATAATAACAACGTTGATAAAGAGAGAATGGGTACACAAATGCATAGACGGCAAATACACAAACACGTTAATGTAGTGTGTTTATATATTCTAATTTCTAAAATTAACATATAACACATTTTTGTACATTTTATAAGGAATAGGCCTTTGCTTTTCAACTTTCTATGGAATGGCTAAGTATATCTCACTTATACCGTATATACACTAAAATTATTACTTTTAAACAAGTTACTATGTCAACATCCTTTTTCTACCAAAATATAGTCAAATGGAAGTGGTCCTGTACCAAAGCCAACAGTGAGGTTCATGGGACCATAAAAGAAGGAGAGAGGAAATGACTTGATGGAATTGGAGGAAGATCTTGAATCGGCAAAAAGTAGAGGGAAAGGACTAAGTGAGGAAATACGTATCTAAATGCACAAGGATAGTGTTTGAGAAGTCTCTAAAATGTGTCCAGAAGTGTCTGAAAAGTGAGCAAAGTGTACTATAAAATTGAGAACACACTTGAGTGCTAGACATGTGTGAGGAGTGTAGGTATCTAACATGCGAGGCATGCATGGCTGCATGACAGAAGTGTCCATGCTATATAGACTCTCAGTGATTTGTTGAGAGAGAAAATCCAGGGAACAAACTTAAAGCCAATGGACGTATCTAGTTCCTTTTCTTTTTCCAATCCTTTTTTGTCACACTAGATTGGGACCAAGGAAAGAGTGGGTTGATGTCTTCATTCTCCTTAGGATCTCTTCAATATGGTCTTCTTGATCTGTCATCTTCACAGATTTTCACTAGAATTTGGGTTCTGTACACAATTGTTCTTGCCAATCCTCCAATCCCCCTTTCTTCTTTTCAAGACGTAAACAATAGTTTGTCCCCACCTAAAAAACTATATGTCGGCAATCTCAATGAGTGATCCAGAACATTAACTTGATCTCCATTATGTGATGTATATGGATAGATTTAATGTTTATAAATGCTTTAATGTCATGCGTTAAATGGTCTTTTCTTGTTCCACTATGGAAACATTGTTCACTTAGCAATTATTCAACTAAAGGATTGAAAATTTCTAAATTTATAATTTCTATCCACATACATTTTAGGCTTTAGAACAAGGATGAACAATATGGACCACCAATTGGGGCAGCCCACCACGTGTCTTGTGGGAAGAAACAAACTACTTGTTTATGATTTTGGGTGTGAAGGAGGAAGGGGGGAAACAAACACACTAAAACTTATTCTGTAGCCTGCCAAATCTTCCAAAACAAATGCATGAAAATGGGTTGCTATATTAGAGTCATGTCCTGTGTTGAATAATAATGTAGAATAGTGAGGTCTTATTTATAAAATATTTATCCTGAAAGCATCCAAATATCATGATTTATTGTGTTTTAAATCACATGGGACATGGATCATGGATTGATCAACCAAATTTTAGCATGTTGCTTGAAGAGGTTGGGCAATCCTTCCTTTGGCGTCTATGTTTAACTCTGTGTGTGTGTGTGGCACATTTCTCGGGTACTAAAGACAAAAAAAAGTTTCATATTTTTATTATTCCTTTTCTTTTATACCTAAATATTAAGATGTTACTTCCTTTCATTCTTAGCATTTCTTAACATTTCTAGTATTTGTATCGGTCATAATTGACGGCTTAGTTTCAGAAAGTAAACATGAAATTTCACCCGATTTTAAAAAACTACCAAAAACTTTGAAAAATACAGCAAACTACCATGAATTATGAGTTATCATGGTAGTTTTATGAAAATTTATGGGGTTTTTAATCAAAGTTTGTGGTAGTTTATTGCATTTTTGGAAGTTTTGGTGGTTTTGGAATAGATTGAAAGGTCATGGTAGCTTTCTGAAATTATGCCTAATTTGATAGTATAAATGAAGTTCACTTGGGGAATGACCATACATATTGATGTGGATTTTAGTGAAAAAACATAAAGTCATGTAGTTTGCTAAATTCTCAAGTATGATTCTAAGGTTAACTCAACAGAAACCAAAACTGTCAATCTTGTCACGCTGAAAAGCCAAGTTCTCTTACTGTTGAGTTTGCAGGTATTAATGTGATACATAGTTACAATCAAAAGAAAAAAGAAAAACAATTGAAAGATTAAAGTTGAAGTTTGAAATTCAAGACTTGTTATAAATGGGTAAAACCTTTTCACTTGAAAGTGTATTAATTGGGTGAGCATTATTTGCATACCAATCCTATTGTTGCCTTTTTCATAGACGTCCAGTCATTGCTGCAGGAGTTCAGAATGAATATCAAAGCAAGATGAAACTAAGGATTGTGAGAAAGGGGGTGGTTTATAGCATTAATGACATTGCAAGAGTTCCCTTCTACCCAAAGAGTGTAGTTATAAAAGCACACTGATGCTGCTTTAATTTTCTCCCTTGCACCTCCAAACTCTGCCTCTAACTTTAAAGCCTTCAGTCCTCACAGAGGAAGCAAGGGACTATGAAGCTCACTGATGCTGCTTTAATTTTCTCCCTTGCACCTCCAAACTGTGCCTCTAACTTTAAAGCCTTTAGTCCTCACAGAGGAAGCAAGGGACAAAATGGGACAGATACGACATGACATGACAACACGATACAATAAATCCTTTTTATAAGTAGGATACAAGGTGTGTTTCTATTAGGCATTTATCTATGTATAATACACACCAAAACCCACAAGGACTTACACTATGTTTTATTAGAAGTAGAAGAACAGCAAAACAAAATCTTAATGATTTAAATCCATAACTTCTCATCAAGTAACTCAATAAAAAGAGGAACTAAATCAAATGAAATGTTTGAAAAATCCAATCTGATAATCCAAGTTTATGAAGTATGTTTTTGTGGTCCTTGGATCGGCTAACGCAGTATCCTTCTCATGTCAAAGGATTCCTTTTTGTATGTTTGTTTAAATGACACAATGCGTCCTCTACATGTGATCTTTAGAAACTTTTAAAGTTGACTTTGCCATGCAGAATTATTCTCTCAGAAGGACATGACTCCAGAGTGTTCATACGTGTTGGGCAAGTCTCATGTGTCAGTGTCTTAACACAATTTTCGGACATGAAAACGAGATTCACTTTGAAGTATCCGTGCTCCTCACACAATCAGCTTTCCTGCACATGCTAACTACTGTATCCAATGCCAGGTCTCCTCATGTGCTAATTCTTTGCAATAAACAAGTAGTGTTCCCTGCAAAGCGCACCCCTCCAAAATTTTCTATCCTCGTATTTTCTGTAAATTGGTTATTTCTGTTCTTTGAAGCAGCTACACTGACAAAAACCACTTGGAGTCTGCAAGATTCGATCCCTTCCTAATACTTTTTGTGAGACACATTATTGACATCCAACTCCATAGCCAGCGACCTAGTTGTTTGATTGATGGAGTAATGCATCAAGGATCCTTCCTTACTAGAATTTGTGACTTATCTCGGTGATTCATTGTGAGCCATTTAACACGTTCTCAGTACTCTTACTTCAACTCGTCCAACTACTAAAGTACTCTTCCTACTAAGAGCTTTAGGTCCTTGAATATACATCCTTCCTTCAATGACAATCCATGGACCATGAGTAGTCCTTTGCTAATTAAATCCTTCAGGAGATGCTGAACTTGTAAAGCTTTCATTGGACTGTTCAAGGACTTGATTCCAAGGTCTCTTGGATCCTTTTGTTGAATTTCTGTCAGGCTGTCAATGAAACGCTTTGTTGAGTGCCACTTGCCAAAGTAGTAAAGCCTCTTGCAAATGTGCAATAAGTCTGGGGTTTGAATCCTGCTCTCCCCAGGTTTGTCTCCTTTTTTTAGGAAAAGAGGGAAAGAGAAAAATGAAAATTAAAATATAGAAGAAAAAGAAGAAAACAAACAGTTTTACTTGGTAGGTGAACTTGAATTTATCATGAGATGTGGAACAAACAGGAAGGGAAATTTGTTTAGTTGAATAAATTGCCTCAGGTTTGATAGTCGTTTAGCATATGTTTATTCAGTTTCGGGCTGCCAACTATGTCATTGGTTTATTTAATCTAAACTAGTACTGTTTTGAAGTGTGAAATATTATGGATCATTCTGAAGTTTCAGAAGTTTGGACGCTATAATTAAGAAGGTTGTGTGCTGCTTTAGATCTTCGCTCGTGCAAGCCACGCTTCAAAAGAAAAAGACTTTCATCTGTTTGTTTGATCCATGCTATGGTGGGACCTACAACTTGGATGGTTGGGCAGACTTATGCAGTTTCCAAACCCCGTGGTTCATCCTGCTTAATAAATCATCCTGCCAACTCAAACAGACCCAATGAGACTAAACTTTTAAACTTGATGATCTCTATTTATGGACTTTGACCTGGGTATACTTATGTGCAAGTAGGTAACTTCTGGTTTGTCATTCACTAGTAGTACATGGGATGGGCCATCAGACACCACCTCAATATCTTGGCCTTTTGAGTTGTATTATTTGACATGCGTTATATTCAGGCTTCAGCACGAATACAGGCTAGGTTGGTTTCCAGTCTGGCTGAGGATTTTTTGTTATGTTACTCATTTTGGGGTTAGAGTTATCAGTTTGGGTGGGTTCTACGTTGGGCTTGGTTGACCTCAAGGTTAATCCAGACCAACTGCCCACCTCACTGCAACCTGAACTCTTGTGAATTTTTTGTCCCATGAATATCCTTCTACAATGGCGTAATGACCTCAAGGGTTCAGATAGCATATGGAAAGTATGTAGATATGTAACATACCCTAAAGATAGCACCTGAGGAGGTTCATGGAAGAAGCTCACTGGCAAACATCTTGAACCCCAGCAGGAGATGTAGGCTGCATATAATGTTTAGTTGTTTTCATTTGTTGTTAATTTGTTATCTTTCAGTACTTCATTTGGTTGAGACGAAAAAAATTAACTGTAAACCTTGGTGTGGGGGGTATCTACATCAATCTTTGATTGGTTTTTATAGATCTAGGTCTACCGTAGATCTATGTTTTGAGAGCTTAGGCTATGTTTTATTTTGGACGGCCAATATTAGTTAAGATTTCATAGTGGAGAAATATAAGGCCTGGTGTGCAGAACTCAGTAAAAGACTCCTGATTTGATGGCAGAGGTTAATTGTGAATCGTGTGGGACAATTATATTGTTTGTGTAATTACAAAATGCCTGCTATTTATTATTTCCATAACCTCTCTGAATTCCCTAAAAGAATATTTCTGTTTCTGATCTATATTCTGTCCTTATCTCCTACATCTCAGTAAACTGTCTACCCTTTCGAAGGAATCATTGGTTCGGTTGTCTTTCAATTAAGATAGGATTTGGCCTCTTGAAAAGGATTAAAAAGAGAAATAAAAAGAAGAAGAGAATAGGATTTGTCCATTTAATTATTTTGGAAACAGTTTTGCTTATAGATAAAAGCAAGGATTTTATTTGTGATTGACTTCTATTGGGTTTTCTGTACTGGCTCTGGGTTAGTTTAGGCTTTTTATTTGGTAACTGTTAGCAAAAGTAAACGGGCAGCAGATATTTGGAGAAAGATTCCAATCTGTGGTGCAAGGATACACGTTGATGAAGGAGACTTGCCCAGACTGGATGCGCATTCAATTCAATACATGGATATTTGGATACTTGATGGATAATCGATGGATACATGAATGATGGTTCAAAATCACATTTGATATCTAGATAAATTTATATATTTTCCCTCTTTCTTATTGAAGAATTGTGATATTTTTAGGAACTACTGATTTACACAACATTGAAATACTTTCCATTATGGTTTTTTTGGTTTAGAGAACCATGCAATAAAGAATATCTGATTTCTAGATAAATTTTATTTTGACATATCTACACATGCAGTATTCTTTCTCATGTCATGTCCCTATCTAGTACCATGTATCCGTAGCAGTGCAACATTTTCAGATATGTCACCCTTGAGAAAAAAGAATAGGGGCAGGTGGCAATTAATCTTCCTCCTTCATGTATCTTTCTTTCAATTTCTCCCCCCTACCCTCTTCTCATCCACCTTTGATCTATTTGAGCTTTCACTCCAACAAATTAATCTTTTACAAAGTCTAGTCTACCTATCAGAGTATACTAATGGTTGTTGCCTTTTTGTAAAATAAATTGTTCGGTCCATCTTTGGATTCTGTTGTCTTCATTAGACACTAGATTATTGGCATGTGCGATGCATGTGTCAAGAAAAAAAATAATTCCTTTATGGGAAGAAACTTTGAAAAAATTAAGATGTTAAATATTTAACATATATACTCGAAATAAAATTATATAATCCAATAATTAAGTAGCAAACATTTTATTAAGTATAATTATTAACTTGAATGATATAATAAATGTGGTATGAAAATTATTGAAAGCTATTAAAGATTGGACCCATAATAATAAGATTCAATGTGAGAGTTTTAAGATAAAGTATGATGTTAGTTGGAAGTTGTAAAGCAACTTCTGAACTTTTTATATTTGTAGTATATAGAAAGAGACGTAAGAGCTGATCGTGAGGTAACTGTGAGGGACTCAAGAATTTGCATTGAAAATAGTAGAGAGATATCATATTCTTACTATTCCAATAATTATGTTTCATCTTAGGTTATTCTTGACAATGTAAACAGCCTAAGAAAAGATAAATGAATAAAAAAATGTACTTCCTCCTTCCATAGAAATCCTTTAGAGTAATGCATACAAGAAATTGGAAACTGGCATCTCTAGGTCAACTTGGTAGCCTTAAAAAAATCAGCTTTATTTTAACATTAACTTCACTCCTTCCTACTTATCATTCTTAAGGTGTCTTTTAAATGAGTAATTTGCCTGGGCATGCTTTTATCTTAATTTAATGACTTTATATCGGCTGGGTGTTTCTTTGGGCACTACCCGCACGTTAACCTCTTCCCTCCTCTCCGTTCTTGTAATATCAATAATAGTTGTTGGACCACATTGGTAAGGGGTGGGAACGGATTGTGGGGAGTTCTAGGTTCAAATCCAGCTACGGCATAATGTTCCCCAAAAAAAAAAAAAAAAAATCTATAATAGTTCTGGGCTTTCTGTTGCCCGTACAAAATTCTCCACACAGGATTTCTTGTTATGCTATTAATTCTCATTTAATCTTTGTGATAGGGACATCACAACTACATTCCCGAGCTTTGTTTTTCACTCTCGAGTTCCTGATACTTGAGTGTTGATCCGCCCAGGTCTGGAGAACAGAGTGTTTTCATACTGGCTTGTAATTTCTTCTGTGCAGTTTTTTGAGTATTTTAAGTTTCAAGTGCTCGAGAGAATAATGTGCCATGGACTTGGTGGTCAAAAAAGTATTTCACAGTTGTTGTATTTGTGTTTTACTGAAGGTTTTTTAGTTCTAAAGTTTCTTGTGCTCTTAAGGGGTTGAGTGGTTTTGTAAATATATTCAGGTCACTGCCTGTTGCCATTGGGCACAGGATCTCAGATTTAAAGCGGCGATTCTCGATTAGTTTTGATCTCCAATTTATCTGGTAGCCAAAAAGGATGGATATTTAGGTCACTGTCTGTTGCCTTTTTGGCTACCTGCAGTCACTGAGAAGCTATGGAAGCATTCCACTTCAATTTTGTTAGTTCTCTTGCTCTCATGTTTATATTTATTTTTAGTATTTCGTTTATTATTAAATTTTGCTGTATCGTTCAGGGTTGACGTCTGTTTGGTAGTGTAGATAGATCGTAACTTACTGTATTTTGTCAAGGATTTGCACCAACAGTTTCCCTTTTTATGAAATCATAGATGGGATCAAGAGTTTTGTGGATAATCTGATTCAAAAGAAAAGATTTGAAGTGAATTATACTTTTGATTGGGATTTGACAAGCCAAAGTCCTGTATTCCTCCCTTTCTTGTGGTTATAAATCTGCAATGAATAATTAAATGGTTTGTGTCATTGATCCCAGGTTTAATGGTAAAGTATGATATTAGTTTATAAAAGATTAGTCAAAAGTGGGCTAAACAACTTTTGTTTGGACGAAATGGCAATGAATAATAGAGAGGGTTCAGTACCAGTGTAATTGTTTTTTGAGCCGATAACATATGATAGTTGCCTTGTTGTGTAGTAATTAGTAACACAGAGAGTCTAAACATTGATGTGGATCCCGGTACGTGAAATGCTAACAATGGTATGGTAGTAATTTTTTGTACTACAGCAAATATGTTCGTGCAAACAAAATGCACATTAATACAATGCAAGATGAATGGAATGTTGTGCGGTTTGGTGTGCAGGAATTTACTTGAAATTTTAATTTCTCATGCCAGCATGGCGATCATTGTTGTCACTGTCACTGACCGTCACTGTCACCACTGGCTGCGGGTCGTAACAACCATCGCCACCTGAATTGTCGACCAAACCGCTAGTTGTTGTGACCATTGCTGACTACCGCTACCGCCGCCCTCAATTGTCGGCTACCGCCACAACTGATTGCCGGTCATTGCTGACTACGGTTGCCACAACTGATTGTCGGTCATTGCGATCACTACCGACCATCGCCACCTTAATCGTTGAGCACCACTGACCGCCAATCGTTGCTATCGCCGACCATCATCGTTGCTACCCCAATTACCAACAGTCGATCTCCACTGCTATTGTTGCCTACCATAGCTGCCACCTCAATTATTAATCGCCACCGTAATGATTCTGTGTTGCCATCGTCGACCACCGCCCCCCTGATTACCAACCACCATTGATGACGACCACCATCGACTACCATTCTCCGCCGCCATCACCAACCACCAAAACCGCCAACTAAATTGTTGATAGCCGCCACCAGCGATCACTGGTTGTCGTTGCCATTGATGACCACCACAATTGCCACCCCCAATCGCTAATCGTCGCCGCTACTACTTGCGGCCGCCGGTTGTCGCAATGGCCGACCATTACTGATTGCCACCTATCAAGCATCGTTAGCTGGTGACCATCACCGTTGCCACCCGCAATTGTTGACCATCGCTACTGGGTGTTGCCACCCCAATCACCAATCATTGTCGTCACTTTCACCACTTCATTCATTGTTACCAACATTTCACTACAAAGTTAGTTTGAAAAAAATGCATTCATTAATGTCATTTCTTGAAAAATTACTAACCAAATAGAAGAATAGTATATTGACTAGAATATCTAAATTATTCTAGGAATTCAACACCAAGGCTTTCAATTCCTTTGGGGTGGGGAGGATTCAGGAGATTTGGGGTTTGGGTAATTTCCAATGAATCAATCTACGCACTAGATTGTAAAAATAGTTAGATCAAATCTCAGGAAAAAAAATCAATGCAAACACACAAAATTACGTGGCAAATTACGTGGCACCCAAATAGTAGAAAATCACGGAGAGAAAGAGAGAGAATCTACTATCACAATGGCAATTACAATGGTGTTCTCTAGTCTGCTAGGTTTTCTAAGCTCCCCGCTGCTACGTTAGAAGGGATCCTCTATTTATACAAGTTGTATCTGTTTTGATAAGACTGCAGAGTTTAACTCTATTTGAACACTTAACCGCTTATTAAGAGTCGGTTAGAGCTGAACATTCAGGTTTAAACTGATTGAGAGAGAGTTCATATTTATCTGGTAGTCTGAGTCTAATTGTAGATACGGCTGATCCGTCTCTGAATTGTAACCGTCAAATTCAAATGGAGATTTGGCTTAGAGATAAGGATTTACACAACTGATTCTATCTCCTAGTCCTATCCACACGAGCTGCTCGGGATTTGAATTGATGGAGGACTCTCGCTTGGAGGTTCTAGAAGCGGCCAGGTGTCACTCACTTGTTTGGTACTGGAAGGACACGTGGCGTGATCTCGAGGAGGTCGGAAGTTGACCACTACAACTACAAATTCCACCCGAAACATCAACTCTAAGTCTATCCAAACTACCGCCGTTATATCTTAACGTGCTATTGAAGATACACTACTACTTCACACCTGGTCCTATTCTTATTGGGCGAGTGATTACTATATGGAGTCAAGATAGAATAAAAAACAGTAAATAAAGTGATAAATATTATCTTACAACTATTCTTATCTTCAAAAAATAACAAATATTGCAGTAATGAAGGGAGGAAAAGCTTCAAAGACAAAAGTTTTTCAGTTTGTTAGTAAGTGCCCCTCTCTTTGTCCACCCACATCCACGCATTTAGTCGACAGAAGAATTGGCATGCTTTCTCTGAGGCTAATGGTGCTGGTAGAGGTATCACATGCTGTCTGCTTGCTTTGAGTCCTAGTAAGACTTATTATCAAGGCTACATCGTTGAGCCGTTGACTCTTAGGTCTCGTCCAACAATGGAGTTTGCTTTAGAATTGAGCTAATTATGGCAAATTCTTACCAAATGATCAAATTTTAGTAGGAGCTAGCAAGACATGATCAAAATAGATTTAGCCCAGAACTATTCTCAAAATCATCTCGGAATCAACTCGATTCTCCAATACTCCAAAATCGCTAATTCAACCAAAAAGTTGAAACTAGGCCCCCCTCTTTCTCTCTGTCTAAACCTCTACTAAATCTAATTCCAACCAAAATAGAAGGAAGGGGGAAAAAAACTAATTCCTAACTGTTTTCTATTTCTTTTCTCTCAAGAAATTAAATCCTAAGGGTATTTTATTTCAGCCATCTATGTCAAACCGTAATTAGGAAAAAACTCACTCACAAAATTTAGTTCCCTTTAGCTACCTCTTTTTCTAAAGAAAAGATGTGCACGGTGAAAAAGACTTAAATTCCCTCTGCAGTATTAAGCTGAGGACTGTGATCATGATCGTCGTCCTCACAAAAATGCTCTATTTCTGAGTCTTGATCTTAGTCCTCACAAAAAATGTATTGTTTCTGAGTTTTTATAGGACTGAGACCATGATCGCAGAGATCTTTATCTGCTACCATGATCGCAATCCTCATAAAAAATACCATGTTTCTGAATCTCTATAAGATTGTGATCATGATCGCAATCCTCTTTATTAGAACTACGATCATGATCACAGTCCTCAAATATACCTTGTTTTTGAGTCTTTAATAGAATTGCGATCATGATCGCCATTCTCACAAGATCACCGTCCTCACAAAAAAACAAAATTTCATCTTATATTGGGACTGTGATAATGATCATAGTCCTCACAAAATGCTCTAATTTTCAATTATTAAAAAGATTACAATCATAGTCGCAGTCCTCACAAAGCACTGCGCTCATGAGTTACAGTCCTCATATCAACATCACCATCATCAGCAGGCCCCTCGTTAATCGAATAATCCCAAACGCTTTTGTAATGGTCAGAAATTGACCCTCATCAGGATGATGACACGTGTCCAATCTACTAAGAGTGATTAACACAATTTTACACTATTTTTATGCTCCTATTTATCTATCATTTCTATATAAATAATGCTATTCGGACATTTTTAACGGTTTTTACAAACAAATTGTTTAATATTGCACAATTTGGAGATATTAGACAGGCCAAAAGGAGCTTTAATATAAAATAGAGGACTTGCCATTGCGAGGAGTGGCCCACGAGACTTGAAACACACATTAAAAAAATTCACAATTATCTCAAGGTGTTTCGATGTCAGTAGGGGGCCGAGATGCAATTTCACAGAGTCCAAGAGCCAAGAGAAATTTTCAGGCTACGATTTCAAGTGCAAATTAATATCTCTCCTTTTGTGTAACTTTGTAAAAGAGGACTTATTTTTAAAAAGGCTGAAATCTGGCCTATAAATAGGTTAGGCTTGCCTTGCTTTTGGCCGAAGTTTCCTTTCAACATAAAAATTTGTTTTGTTTTGTTTTGTTTGGCAGCTGTAGATCCTTTTGCTCTTTTCTCTTCTTCGTTTGTTTTTAATCATCGTGTAATTATTGCGACGGTGCTCGTCGTTTTCTACGTGGCGAGACGCGGAGACAGCTTCGGGGCTCGCGCACTGTGGCGGCAGGCTTTGTTGGTTTTGGCCTCGCGTTCCGTGCCTGAGAAACGCGCGAGGCTCTAGCACTGTGGGTCCACTTGAACTGGCGGCGATGAGCTCAGGTAGTTAGTGCTTTTAACTATTTTTGTTAGCTTAATTAATTAGTCAATTAGTTAGTTTAATTACTTTGGTTATTTAATTGCTTGAATTAATAGTTGTTAACTTATTTGAATTAATTTAATTATTTAGTTTCCTACTTTAATTAATCTGATTTAATCTGGTCATCTAATCTGATTTAATCATGATTGATTTATTGGCTTATCTTGTTAACAGTCAGATCATGAGTAGCTAGCTTCCTTGCAAGCATCTAGGGAGATGAACCTGGGCTAAAAATTCATGTGGTCGAATTGAGATCTCTCCTCTAGGGCTTCATGTACGCATCAATTCATCTAGATTTATTAGGTAATTAATTTTTAGAAGTGATTAGAGATTTGACAGCTTATGTATGAAGAGTTAATGTTCCATGCTTAGGTTTTTTGGCTCTTTGATGGACTATGTAGTTGAACAAAATAACATGTGCTTAATTCTAGTAGACTAGAGTTAGCTTCTTTTTAGAGATAATGAATTGGTATAAAAGATTAATCGTAGTAAATTAGATCTATAGAAATCAACATGAAAATTAATGACTTTGATGGGATATATATTGTCCAAATAATAGCCTATACTTGGATCTAGGTTTAAGTTTTGAGTGTCTGGTGGATCAAGAAATCTAGGTAATTGATCTAGCAAATTTGAAGTAATTAATTAGGAATTAAATTGATAGGTTAACTCTTTAGTTGATTGGCCTATTTTTTAGACCTGATTAGGCATTTCAAGAGATTAATAGGAGAGAGATCAAGATTGACTGCATGATGTTAGTTTAGGAGATTTGTCCCTAAATGCTTGATTCCTTTATGTCGATAATTATTCAAACAATCATTCAAACTCACGAACTTCGCCTAATTGTGTTTAGACTAAAGAACTACATGTCCCTGGCGACCCTCAAGTACTACAACTGATCAACCTGCACTTGAGATATTTTAATAGTGAGAGTGAAATCTCTCATCAAAGAGCTTCCCCCGAGAAATCTACAACTCCCAGAGTCCAATCCAGAGTATCCGCCACTCCTGGCCATCTCGGAGTTCCCCTCCGTCCCGAAAACGTCCCTGATCCAGAGCCGCATTCCACCATTTCGAGACATCTACCTCTCTAAGGTCCTTTCCACTCCGAGGTCCTCCTCATCCTGAAGGTCCCAATTTCAAATCTGAAGCTCCAACAACAAATCGTCCATGATCTCCGTCGATACTTATGCAATGACTTCCTCACCTATAACGTGTAATCCTCTATTAGCGCGGACAGTTATGAACAGTGACAGATTTCTCGCCATGCAATCTCACTAACTAGCACCAATGATCACAGTCGTTACAACAAATTTAGCACGTGAAGATCTTGCAGTTACAGTAGCCCATTAATTATGCCTCCACCCTGGCATCCATGTTAGGTATATATGATCCTTCTTCTCCTAGGAGAAGGGGATCACTTCCCTAACCCTTAAATCACACATGCACATCATACCAGTACACCCACAGTTACCCTCTGCGCGGTCCTACCTCCGTCGACTACACTGGCAGTTTTTCTTTGTCGGTCCTTCCTACCATTCCACCTATTGATTCTCACGCGGGAGTCTTAAGCCAGCACTATACCAATGCTCTTAACCTGAAAGGTGTCCTTTTTCATGTGTGCTCTGACATCATTCGGGGAGTGCCTCAAATCGCTTGTGGTGGGTTCGATCCATGGTAAGCCAAATTTTATTCACCACAGCCTGGTCTTTCATTGAGAGTTTGAGTCCATACTCAAGATCTCCTTCTGTCCAATCAAAAATCTTTCACAAAAAAGCCTCTTCCCTAGTGCCGATGGCCCTGAGAAATTAGACCGTCACCCATAACAATGTCTCGACAAAAGGCAAAACCAACAGCGCCGCTGGGGGTATGGTTCCCACGCCTACCATTGCTCAACAGGATGCTACCGAGGATACTGGCTCCTCTTCACCTCGGGAGGCAACTGCCAGCATCCGATTGACGCCATTATTCGAAGGCCAGATCCTCCAAATGCTTGCCGACATGAAGGAGCAAATGAAGGAGTAGCAAGCCCAGTTAGATCATGACCGGGAGCAAGTGGCCCTCGACTGTGAGAGAGCCGCCCATGAGCAGAGAAAATTGAAACAGCTTAACGATCAGCGCCAAAGAGCCCAAGAACAGACACCATCGAAAAGCGAGCCTGGAATCAGAGAGGCTCGGACCGATGGCCCCTCTCAAATTCAAGGCGACCGAGATCAACACCCCCCTCCACAAAGACTACTCCCGATAATGAGGCTAATTCACCTCATTTTTCAGCAGAAGCTTATCACTGCCAGAATCAAAGAAGAATCAAAGAATCCTTCGACATTCGAACTCTCGACGAGTTGATCCAAAGACGAATCTAGGAGGCCAAACTTGAACTCTAAAGCGGACTGAAATAAGCCACTGTCAGAGTCACCGACTCCCCTCTCTCCGAAGAGATCGAGGAGTGAGAGTTCTTGAAGAAGTTCGCAACTCTAATTTTTGACTTCTATTTCAGAATGAGTGACCTGGTTCAACAGATCAGGCACTTCCGGGACAAGATGATGGTCCACTTCCATAACAATCCACTGCCTAACCTTTCTGTCCAGCTTGAAAGGTGTAGCCTCATATTGGTTCTATTCTCTACAACCCCATTCTCTTCACAACTTCGAGGAGGTAATCGAAGCATTCCTCACTCAATACGCCTCTCGTTGGGAGGCCTTGAAGAACAACCATCACCTTCTCACCATCAAAATGAACCGAGCGACAACCTTAAGTCCTACATCGGTTACTTCCAAAGTCACTAGTCAAAGTTTCCCGCTGCGGTGAGGACTTTTCTGCACTAGCATTCATCATCGGGCTACAACTTTCTCACCCTTGTACAAACATTTGCTGAAGCATGACGTCACTCGAATGAGTAAGGTCCTATTCTGAGTTTAACCCTACATCCAGTTGGAGGAAGCGATAAAGAGCTCCGCCAACCACTCTGCCAAACGCAACGATGAAGGAGAAAAGTCGAAGCCGCAGTATGAAGTTACTACCAGAGGCAGAAACCCAAATTGAGGGCAGACCGCGTATAAGAGATAGCACTCCCAATTCTCTTATCGAGGAGACTTTCAAGCCGACAGAGCATTTCACCCCGCTCAGTCTACCTATCAATGAGATCTTCAACGCCATCAAGGACCAACTGCGGGTCAGGCGTCCGAGACCGATCCAATACAACCCCGCACTTCCCGGAATAGATGAGTAATGTTCCTTCCAAGACAGCAAGGGCATAGAACCATCCACTGTAAGAACCTTCGGGTGTACCTCGAAGAGCTCATTTGCCAGGGCTTCCTCAAAGAATACATCCTTATCCCCGAAGCGATCTCCTGGTCAGGACAGCTGAGCGCTCCACCGCCTGTCCAACCGCAACACATGATCACCCAAACAAAGCAATTGAGTGATCCCGCATCTCCAATAAAAACAGAGTAGTACCTCCATCCATGATACGCCCGTATTTCGATTATATTTCATGTATTTTATTTTGGTAATCATATAAAACTGTATTTTTACCCCAAACCATTGCAGCTCTACCAAATTCGTTGCTCCGATGCTGGGATTTCCCCACTTGGAGATCACTGCAAACCCAACTCTGCTGCTAGAATTTTTTCCACTCAGAGTCCAACTATGTTTGCACGCTCCGGTGATGGGTGCCACCCCCACTAGGAGATGACAATGCGAACCCATCTACGGCTACCCCGTCAGCTAGCCTATGGGTAGTCAACCAACTCCGCTGTTGGGATTTTCTCCACTCGGAGACCAACTATGTTCGCACCCTTCGTTGATGGGTTCCACCCCCACTCGGAGACAGCAGCGGGAACTCGCCTATGGGCACCCCGCTGACTAGCCGACGGGCAGTCAGGCCAACCCGCTGCTAAGATTTCTCCCACTCGGAAACCAACTATGTTTGCACACTCCGCTGATGGGTTCCACCCCCACTCAAAGACGACAACACGAACCCCCCTAAGGGCACCCTCTAACTAGCCTATGTAGATCACCTAGAGGGGGTGAATAGGTGATATACTAATCTAATGTCAAACAATGCGGAATTAAAAACTATTTTGCAAACTAAAACTATCACACAATGTATAACCAAAGAGTGAAACTGAATTTCTAGAGAAGGGCTCTGAACTTCACCTCAAGATTCCTCTAAATTAAGAGTTAATGTGCAACTATAGCTCTCTTGGTTAAATACTAGTGTGAGCACGAATACAATATTAAGCATGTAAAGAATAAACAATAATAACAATGCAAGATATCTAACAACTCAAGCAAGTATATCTATTGTGCACAAGCAATATCAAGCATTTAATAGATGAGCACAAATATAATAAGCATGCAAGATATAAACACAAGTGAGTTGAGAGAGAGATGAGCAATCGCAAATACGGGAGATTTGTTTTGAGGTTCGAGCCACTTGCTTTACGTCACCGCCTTCACCACTATGAAGGATTTCCACTATAATCAATCCCGCAAGATTATCCTGTGTCACAACACCTATAACGAGCTCCCTCAGGAACTTTTAGACCCGCAAGTCCCTCACTTGTTCCTGTAAGAACAATACACAACTCGAACCCGCTAGTTTACCGAGGCCGCAACCTCCAACTCCTCCAAATTACAAAATGTGGAACACTTGGTGATCCCTTCTCTTGGTCACCAACAAAAACTCTCACAAACAAGGATCCTAGAGGATGGATATAATACTGGATAGATCAAGGTTCTGTGAGAAAACTGGATAGATTTTGTGGTGAAAAACTCAAGAAAATCCTTTTGAAAATACAGGAGAAACACTCTTGATAAACTCTCTATTTGATATGAAAGTTAAGCTCAAAAACTTGTAGAGAAAACTCTGTTGAAGATGGAAAATAGGCTCTTAAGAACTTGTGAAAATCTTCTACAATAACTGGCCCAAGAGACCCATATTTTTTGGCTGTCAAAAACTAGCCATTACAGGCCATATTTGACCTGGCGGTCGACCAGCCAACTGTCATTTTTCTGACCGTTAGAGTTGCCGGTCGACCGGGCGGTCGACTGCACCCAAACTCACAGGAGAGTTTCACTCTCTGTCGGTCGACCACTCAGTCGACCGAGCCAAGCCCAAGAGTGGGATTGAGCCTATCGGTCGACCACACTTCGGGCTCGTGCATGTGTGCACGTCGATCGACCAGTCAGTCGACCGAGTCAGCCTTCGGTCGACCGGTCGGTCGACCGCAAGCAGCCCAAAACCCAAATTTTGAACATTTTTAAATACATTTTTAATCCCATAAAATCTCCATAAAATCCACAAAAATAAGTTCATTGAAATACTTTAAAGTCCAAATATGTGTGATAAAAAATCAACACATATTACAAACAAGTGAACTATTTTTGAGGCATAGAAATTAAAGCTTAAAACAAAAACCGTATTTTCCAAAAACCAACTTCTAAATGAAAATTCGATTTTTTCAAAACTTGTATAAATACAAAAATAAGATATTGAAACACATTTGAAGTATAGTGTGTATGGAAATGATCTAATACACATAGTAAATGAAATATCCTTGTTTTTGACAATAAACTCCAAAATAAGTTTTAATAAAAACAAAACTTAACCACATGATATAACCTCATCAAAATAAGTTATTTAAACAATATGAAGTAACAATGTATATGGATGAAATCCAATACACATATAAACCATGTAAACTTTTTTTGATGAATTCTATTTATGAAACTGAAAGATGTATTCTTGAAAATCCAAAAACACAAAGATGTATTAATGATAAAGCAAAACTCATAGAAATAAGTTTCTAAACAATTGAGGCTCTAATATGTGTGGATAGAATCCAACACATATTGCAAACTATAAAAACTTATTCTATTTAAACATAAACTATATAGTTATAAAGATGTAAATCCAAATGATTAAACCGAAAACCAACACTATTATAACATGAGAGACATTCATAAATATTTTGTGTGTGTATATGAGCTTGAGCAATCCACAACTAATCTATCCTTATATTTTATCTAAACAAAAATCTTAAACTTACAAACTAGGACTCAAATCTTCTTGAAAATCTTCTCTCGAGTTTTCTTCTCCATCTTGACTTGATCCAAACTTGAACCAAACAAGCTAGACTCCTCTTTGAGTACTTGATGTGATCTTGGAGCTCGAGCTCTTGAATCAATATGTGATAACTTCAAAACTTGACTTCGGATCTTTTGTTGAAGTTAATACCGATTAAGATCTTGATTGAATATCAGAAATTTAATAAACACAAGATTATTAGTATCATAACTACTTGAGTTAATCATCATCAAAACTGGAGTGATGGGCCTTGGGCCAACAATCTCCCCCTTTTTGATGATGACAAAACTCATGGAGTTATATATGCATGTATTATAGATAAGCTTCATAGAAGCTCCCCCTTATCTCATGCATAGCATAAAAACATGACGATATTCAATGAAGCTCATAATTAAACAAACATATATGCATAAACAAAGATATAACATGCATATATAAACTCAATATAAATTTCTCTTTCCCTTTTTGTCAATTCATCAACAAAGGGATAAAGAAAAACAAGATAAATATACATGCGATATAAATCCATGAAGAGGAAAGACGCCAATTTAACTTCCCCTGCATACATGCATTATATGGAGAAGGGATGACTAAACCCTAACCCACATAAGCATAATATACAACGTAGAGATGGAGATGTTAATCTCCCCTTACACGCATGTACCATATAAAGAAAAGAGGTCAAACTCTTATTTATATACTACACTCATCATGAATCTATATATAGAGGAAATATTAAGCTCCCCATGTATATATGTCAAAATAAATTTTGAAAACCAATTAAAACAAATTTTAATATCACTTGTAATCAACAAAACAAATTTTTGATACCACATAAAATCAATTAAACAAATTGTGATACCACTTGTAAATCATTTAAACAAATTTTGATACTTCTTGAAATCAATAACATTTAGATACCACTTGTGAATACCAATTGTGGATAAACATAAATATTATTTTATAGATAACCATAAACATGAAATTATTTTAAGTCAAAGAATTTTTTTCTTTTTTTTGAAATAATTACAACACCAATGCATAAGCTTATTGGAAACAAAAGCAAATATTTTGAAGTAAACATCAAGCTTAGTATGAAATCAATTGTGCTATAAAACATGTATGGTCAATGTAAAATAAGCACAATCAATCATATATTTGTATGTATGTCAATGAAAATTCCACTTGAAATTTAATGCATACATATATAGAAAAATATGAATGAGTATATAAAAATAAAATAATATAAAAATCATGCGTATAACTCATATCAGCCACCCTATCATGCACATGTTTAAAAGAATATTCATTAAGGCACACAAGACATGGTCACCCAACCAACCTCCCTTATAGGGTGAATGTTTTCAAAAATAATATTTTGAAACTAATTATAAATTGAAAATACTACCAAATAAAGAATGAAGAACTAGTTTAAAATTAGTTTTGAAAACTAGTTAAAGATCCTTAAAAGATGAAACCAAATCATATATCTCATGAAACATGTAATTACACAAAAATTGAAAATAAAAATCAATAAAGTACATAAAAGAGTTCATGAAAACAAAATCATGAGTAAACATATAGATGAGTGATCAATGTTCATGTGAATAACATATTCATGAAGATAAAAACAATAAAGCTCAAAATAAAAACTCAAATGAGATTCTTTTTTCTAAAGCATGATATACAAGAATCATCAAAAGTAGGACATACAATGTACAATCAAACATAAAATGAGTACACAAATGAAATAGAGCATGTATAGTATGAAAATCAAGTGTATCTTAAGAATTGTACATATATAACACAAGTTTTAAAAACATTTGTATATGAACATATGATCAAAATATGGAAAATATGATATGCTAAAAATCATCATTTAAAAGCATATATAAACCTAATATGGAGGATAGAGAAAGTTACCAAACCGTTAGAATTATTCTCCATTTCTCCAAAATGAGGTGTTCCTCTCACCTAAACTCTTTGATAGCGATGCATCCATGATGTGTTCGTCAAGCTACGATTGCATCTATTACCAAGGCATCAATCCTTTCACGTTTTGTGAGAGCCTACACCTACATTAAAAATAGGTGATGTGAATTTTGATACCCACATCTTTTTGGCTCCACGGGGGCTAGTAGTAATAGGAACCCAAATTTTTTTTTTTACAAAACTTAAGGAATTTAGTCTATCAAAGCATTTGCAAGATGGCATTTGCGGCTACAATGTGTACATGTGTACACTCTAGCATACATATGAGTGGTACGTGTATGAGCATGATGTGCATATACATGCCATGGATGGTGTGCATAAATGTGTGAAACTTGTTTCTTCTGAAACATAGATTCTAATCTATTATCATTAAAAACACAATGGCTCAAAGTTGAGCCTAAACAATCAATTCTATTTTTCAAAACAAGATTCTCATTTTTATCAAAAGAGGATGCAATATTATTAGCATGAGAAATATGACAAGAATGAGAATCAAAATTATTTTTCTTTTTGGAAATAGAAATCTTTTCATTTTCAATTAAAATAATTTTCTTTTTCAAAGATTCATTTTCAATCTCCTTTTCTTTAGAAATCAAAACAATTTGATTTTTCAAGGATCCATTTTCTTTTGAAATAATTTCAAATTTATTTTTCAATGAATTGTTTCCTTCGAAAATAACATCCAATTTTGAAAATAAGGAAACATTCTCCTTTTTCAAAAAATCATTTTCATTCAACAAAGAATCATTTCTTTTCTTTAAATTTTTATTCTCAACCTTCAATAAATCATATTTTTAAGAAGTTTTTGATAAAACAATGCAAGCTCATCATATGGCATCTCATTATTTTCATCAAGCTCGGAATTAGAATTTACCTCAAGGGAGTCATCCCCTTGGACCATATAGCACATGTTGAAAGCATCACTTCTTTAATTCGAGTCACTCTCCTCATCAATTTGCGTTTGTTCCCCAAGAGAGATGAAAGTGTTCCAAACTATTAAAGCCGAATCAATATTAGAAACTCTAGATAAATAATCATCATTTAGGGTTGACTTTAAAGCATGGATGACTTTTGCATTAGCCTCAAGATGTTAGCCATTAACAAAATATGAATATTTAATGGTGGCAAGATAAACAAGAATACTAAGGGCTTTGAGATACAAAGACATCTTAACTTTTCAAGTTTGAAAGTTAAGAATATCAAACATAGGAGGTGCAATGAAATTCGTGTGTATGCAAATATTATGATTAGTAAAAATAGGATCTTTAACTCTACGTTGTTGACCCAAATCAAGAGCACCAAGCTCTGATACCACTTGTAGATCACCTACAGAGGGGTGAATAAGTGATATGCTAATCTAATGCCAAACAATGCGGAATTAAAAACTATTATACAAACTAAACTATCACACAATGTATAACTAAAGAGCGAAGCCGAATTTCTGGTGAAGGGCTCTGAACTTCTCCTCAAGATTTCTCTAGATTAAGAATTGAAGTGCAACTATAGCTCTCTGGGTTAAATACTAGTGCGAGCACAAATACAATATCAAGCATGTAAAGAATAAATAATAATAACAATGCAAGATATCAAACAACCAAGCAAGTATATCTATTGAGCACGAGCAATATCAAACATGTAATAGATGAGCACAAATATAATAAGCATGTAAGATATAAACACAAGTGAGTTGAGAGAGAGATGAGCAATCGCAAACACGGGAGATTTATTTCGAGCTTCAAGCCACTTGCTATACGTCCCCTCCTTCACCACTATGAAGGATTTTCACTATAATCGATCCCACAAGATCACCCAGTGCCGCAACACCTACAACGAGCTCCCTCAGGAACTCTTGGACACGCAATTCTCTCACTTGTTCCCGCAAGAACAATGCACAACTCGAACCCGCAAGTTCGCCGAGACCGCAACCTCTAACTCCTCCAAATTATAAAATGTTGAACACTTGGTGATCCCTTCTCTTGATCACCAACAAAAACTCTCACAAACAAGAATCCTAGAAGATGGATATAGCAATAGATAGCTCAAGCTTGTGTGAGAAAAACTGGATAGATTTTATGGTGAAAACTTAAGAAAATTCTTTTGAAAACACTAGAGAAACACTCTCTATTTGATATGGAATTTAAGCTTAAAAACTTGTAGAGAAAACTCTGTTGAAGATGGGAAAATAGGCTCTCAAGAACTTGTGAAAATATTCTACAAAAACTGGTCCAAAAGACCCATATTTATGGCTATGAAAAATTAGTCATTACAGGCTAGATTTGACCTGGGTCGACCGGCCGATGGTCATTTTTCTGACTGTTAGGTTGCCAGTCGACCGCACCCAAACTCACAGAGAGTTCAACTCTTTGTCGGTCGACCGCTCTATCGATCGAGCCAAGCTCGAGTGTGAGCTTGAGCCAGTCGGTCAACCGGTCGATCGGTCGTACTTTGGGCTTGTGCATGTGTGCACGTCGGTTGACCGGTCAGTCGACTGAGCCAGCCTTCGGTCGACCGGTTGGTCAACCGCAAGTAGCCCAAAAGCCAAATTTTGAACATTTTAAAATACATTTTAAATTCCATAAAATCTCCATAAAATTTACAAAAATATGCTCATTGAAATACTTTAAAGTCTAAACATGTGTGATCAAAAATCAACACATATTATAAATAAGTGAACTATTTTTGAGGTATAGAAATTAAATCTTAAAACAAAATTGTATTTTTCAAAAACCAACTTCTAAATGAAAATTTGATTTTTTTTTTCAAAACTTGTATAAATATAAAAACAAGATATTGAAATATATTTAAAGCATAGTGTGTATGGAAATGATTCAATACACATAGTAAATGAAATATCCTTGTTTTTGACTATAAGCTCCAAAATAAGTTTTGATAAAAGTAAAACTTAAACACATGATATAACCTCATCAAAATAAGTTATTTAAACAATATGAATCAATAATGTATATAGATGAAATTCAATACACATATAAACCATGTAAACTTATTTTGATGAATTCTATTCATGAAACTGAAAGATGTATTCATGATAAACTAAAACTCATAGAAATAAGTTTCCAAACAATTGAGGCTCTAATATGTGTGGATAGAATCCAACACATATTGCAAAGTATAAAAACTTATTCTACTTAAGCATAAACCGTATAATCATGAACATGTAAATCCAAAAAAATGGTTAAATCGAAAATCAACACTATTTTGACATGAAAAACATTCGTAAATATTTTGTGTGCGTGTATATGAGCTTGAGCAATCCACAATTAATCTATCCTTTACATTTAATCTAAAACAAAATAGGACTCAAGTTTTCCTGAAAATCTTCTCTTGAAATTTTTTTCTCTATCTTGACTTGATCCAAAATTGATCCAAACGAGTTAGACTCCTCTTTAAGTACTTGAAGCGTGGGCTTTTGAATCAACATGTGATAACTTTAAAACTTGACTTTAAATCTTTTATTGAAGCTAAACACTGATTAAGATCTTGATTGCATATCTGAAACTTAATAAACACAAGATCATTAGTACTATAACTACATGAGTTAATCATCATCAAAACTAGAGTGATGGACCTTTGGGCCAACAGCCTATGGGCAATCAGGTCAACTCCGCAGCTGGGACTTCCCTCACTCGGAGACCAACTGAGTTCGCCTCTTTATTTATGGGCTCCACCTCCACTCGGAGGCGACAAACCCAATCTGATCAGGGGTATTACCACCACTCAGAACCCTATCAAGTTCACCCTCTCCTTGATGGGATTACCCCACTCGAAGATGATCGTGAACCTAACTCTGCTGCTGAAATTTTTCCCACTTGGAAGCTAAAAGTTTGCATGTACCACTAATGGGATTTCTCCCACTTAGAAACAACAACGTAAACTTCCCAAACCACTCCATATCCAACCAACCATACCAGAGATAGAGTTCAGCATTTTAAGGAGGCATGGTCATACCAATTCCAAAATCCAATGGTAAAAACAAGCCAAGCAAGACCTAAACATTAACCATTTTCTCTTTGAAATATTTTCATTCCAAATGCCATTTCATTATATTTATTTTCTTTACATCTCTATGCTTACAACTTTTGAAAAAGAAATACAGCAGATCCAGGTCCAGACGCTCCAATCTTACAACCATTAACATGCTCTCGATGCTAAAGCAACAAAGATTTGCTCATCAGAGAATGCCACCTGAAAGCAATCGTCCATCTTCATCCACGCCATGGTTCCTGAACATGCAATCCTATATCCGTGTGTCACCGAGGCAGTAAAATGAGAACTCCCAGAAAACTCTGCGAGAAGAAGGCAGCAACTCTTTACAGACCGAAGCCCGCAAGACACACAAGAAAGTGATGGTATCACATCCTCACCAAGATGTTTTGAAAAAGAGCTCCAGACCCTAGGGTGAGAAGCAATTCACTGACGCACCTAGCCAATAAGCGAGTTTCCTCTCCTCCTCCCTTGTGCACACCATCAGGAAAGAAGCTGACGACCTCAAGTTCGAAGCTTGCTCGTCTTAAATCAAGGAACCCGGAAACCAGATCACTTGATCAAGTTGAAGCAAGAATCTTACCTATCATCCTCATGGCAGCACCCCGTCATGACGACTAATGCACTATAATAGCCCCTTCATGATGATTAATGCGACATTCCTTCCAGACTTCCTAGAAGAGAGAGCCTGATTACCATTTTCTTGTCTTCCTCCCTCTCCTTCTTCTTCCTCTATTTGATGAAAAGAAGAGAAAACAACATGGCGGCGCAACAAGAAAAGAAATTAGGGTTTCAAAGGAACGTTTTTTTTTTGAAGAAGAAAAAGATGATTTCCTTTCTCTATTTATAGATGGACGAGAATCCCAACCGCCTCCAATTCAAATTTCTAATCCCTGAAAAGTTAGCCCAAAATCCCAAAATTTTTGTTCACAGTAAAGGCGAAAGATCAACCATCACCGTCAAACTATAAAACCCTACAATCGCAGTCATAATGATGCCAGAATTCAAAGAGACGCAGGACACAACCTTCCAATCACCCGATGTGACAACTGTCAGCCAGCTGTGTAGCCAACAGTTAATTTTAAAAGATCCGCAGTGATCCAAAGAGATTCGCCCCATAAGCGTCGTGATGAGTTTTAAAGCATTCACAATCCTAGAATCTTCACTTTCTCAACTTTCCTTTCGCAGACTCTAAAAAGTTGGAAAACAGGGGACATATGTAGTGATCAAAATTTGATCCTCATTATGATGTTGGCACGTGTCCAAGCTACCAAGAGTTGTTGGACTATGATTTTGATGATACAAATAATTATATATGTTCTAACATATTTATACAGTGAGATTGCCCTAGGAAGAGTACCAAAAGAGCTTACATGGTGATTGCCAAGAGATTACATGACTACACAATGAGCACAACACAAGGCTTCTACTTGGAGATGAAGGAAAACTTAAGCTTACACGTTATATGCTTGTAACTTTCCCTTGTATTTGAAGATATTCTTGTAAAAGCCTTGATACACACACATACACATAAAATTAGTTGACCTATAGCCTCATATAGTCAACTAAAAGAAGTTATCAGACCCAATATCTTGATGCATATTCATTTAAATAACAAATTGAGCTAATATGCACAAATTAGTCGACTAATTTCCAGGGAAGTCAACTAATATGATCCTCTAGTCGACTAGTACTTTCGATTAGTCGACTACTGAGATTATATAGAACCTGACCAAACTTTGGATCTTTAGGTTAGTCGACTACTGAGATTATGTAGAACCTGACCAAAATCTAGATCATTGGGTTAGTCGATTAATAGTTTTGTCTGACACTAGTCTAGTCGATTAATCTTTCAGTTTATAACTGTTGTAGAAGTTCTGAACATTCTGATTATTTGAAATTTTATCCCTTTATAACAGCTATATTTTTTTTGAATTTGAATGTGCAAATATTTGTCAATCAGTTATTATTTCTGACTATAAATAGAGGGACACCCCTCTCATCTTGGATACAATTCAATTCATTACCTCTTGACTCTAAATTCTGAAAATTTTGTTAAGACCCATCAAAAACTCTCTTCCATTGCCTAGTTCCGCCTAGTTCCTCATTAAAAAGACCTGTTAGGTATCTTTCAGAGAGAACACCTATAAACCCATGTTAGATACACATTTATAACACAATCAGGGCTTATAGATTCAGTGTAATACAGTGCAAGAAAAGGATTTCTCTGGTACTTGAGAGGTGGTGTACAAAATTGACTGTACTTGAGAGGTGGTGTACAGAATTGACATAGAGACTTGCCAATTGGTGTACAAGGTTTGATTTTGTAGTTTCAATATCAAGGATAGTGGAAAATCTCAAGCCATTTGCTTGAGAACTGGTTGTAGGTCAAAAGGATCGAACCAGGATAAAATCATTGTATTTGCGATTGTCTTCTAGATTTTATTTCTGTGATTGTTCCTTACTTTTTCAAGTTACTAACTTTTCTTGTTAAAGTCTTTATATACTATTCACCCCTACTCTAGTGTTATAGTTGCCATATACAGGATCCTATATTTGGTATTAGGTGGGGTTAAAGAAATGGTACAGAGTTTCCATCAACACAATTCAAAGAAGGATATTCCACACAAAGCCACCACTATTCGATGATTATTGAAAATGCAGAATGAAGATTTACTTGCAATCCATCAATTATGAACTATGGAATATCATCGAGACAACATATGAAAAACTATGTACTAACTATAACCAATGGACAGACGAACAAAAAAATTGGTCAACTTTGATGCAAAGGTGATGAACGCTCTATTCTGTGCATTTCACATGGAAGTTCAACCGTATGTCAAAAGTCACATCAGTGCATCAAATTGGGCATACATCACAGGTAACACACAAAGGCACAAAAAAGTTAAGAAATCTAAAATTTCTGTACTTGTACGCAAGTTTGAATTATTCAAGATGAAGGAGAATGAAACTATCGCTGAAATGATTACTCGATTCACTGACATCACAAACTCACTTGTAGCGCTTGAAAATGAGTATACTCAAGTAGAGATGATGAGAAAGGTTCTTTGAGCACTCACATCTGATTGAAAACAGAAGACTACCGCCATAGAAGAAGCCAACGATTTATCAACACTTACACTAGAGAACCTTATTGGAAACTTGATGGTATATGAAGTTCAACTATAAGACCGAAAGAAGGATGAACAACTACAATCCAAGAAGAAAGTTCTTGCCTTCAAAGCATCATCAGATACGGAAGATTCGGATGACAAATAAGAAGATATTGCCATGATTTCAAGGAAATTCAAAAAATTCTCGTGAAAAGATAAGTTTAAGAAGAATAAAAATACTAATGATACTCCTTTATATTTTAAGTGTAATAAACCAGGGCACATGAAAAAATATTGTCCCCTACTAAAACCCAAAGCCAACTTCAGCAAATTTAACAATTTCAACAAGAAGAAGAAGAAGAAGAAGAAGAAGATGGCTTTTCAGGCTACTTGGGATGATAATGACTCATCATCTTCGGAAGAAGAAGCAACTGAAACAATGAATATGTGCTTCATGACCCAAGAAGATAAGGTACAAGAATTCTTAAATTATAATAAATTATTGGATGCTTTCAATGAAATATTTCTTGAATTCAAAAAGGAGAATATGAAAAACAAGTTTTTAAAAATGGAAAATGAAAGATTGATTGAAGAAAATTCTTCTCTTAAATAAGAAGCTTCTTCTTCGAATTCTCGAATATCGGATTTAGAAAAGGATATTTCATCTTTAAAGGTATTTATGAAGAAATTTTGAAAAATGTTTCAAAATTTAATAAAGTAAAAGAGACTTTGAACAATATTTTATTTGATCAATGAGTTTCAAATATCTGATCAACGAGTTTCAAATAATAGATTTAGTATTGGTTTTACTAAAGAAAAAGTAGATTCTTATACAAAGAAAATTTTGTTCAAAAATATGAAAAGAATTTCAAAATTTTTAAAATACTTATTCTGATAAGCCTAAATATAAATATATTTGAATTCCAAAAGATTTTAATGCTCATGATAAGAATGTCTATATTTCATCTTATATGAATGATGTTTATTATTCAAAAGATTATGTTTGTGTTAACAAATAAAAACCAAATTTCAAATTGATTTGGGTTCCTAAAGGTTAATTCTTTTGGACTCAATTAAGAATGGGTACAAAACAAATTGTTAATATCTTTTAGGTACCCCGAAGGAAAGATGGGTACTTGATAGTGATTGTTTCAAATACATGACCGGACGTACTCAAATGTTGTCTTTCATACAAAACAAGAATAGAGGAACAGTAACATTATGAGATAATAACAGAGAAATTTTTTTTAGTATCGACATGATTGGTAATCCTAATAAACCTCTTATTGAAAACGTGTTTTTGATAAGTGGTTTAAAACATAACCTCTTGATTAGTCAATTATGTGACAAGAGTAACAAAATTATTTTTGAAAAGATGCTTGCCTTATTTATGATTCTAACATGATTGATGTTTTATTTAAAGGTATTCGTAAGAATAATATTTATGAATTATCTATGAATTGCATGGCATTTTCAGATGATTTATATTTGATTGTTTCTAATAATAATTTTTTATCTTTGGCACAAAATCTGAACATAAAAACTATTTCAAAGATTTCAAATTTTGATTTGGTTAAGGGTATTCCAAAAATTACTTTCAAGAAAGATTATTTATGTGATGCTTGTCAGCTCGACAAACAAGTTAAACTTTCTTTTAAATTAAAAGATTTGGTTTCTATTAGAAGACTATTAGAACTACTCCATATAAATTTGTTTGGTCATATTAGAATCTTTGAATAAAAGTAGATATATATTTGTTGTCGTTAATGACTATTCTCGTTTTACATGAGTTAAATTTTTTAAAAATAAAAATAATGCTTTAGATGAATTTTCAAGTTTTTGTAAGAGAATTTAAAATCAAAAATCTCTAACGATTATCACTATTAGACATGATCATAGAGGAGAATTTGTGAATGAATCTTTTGTAAATTTCTGTGACAAGTTTGGTATTACACATAATTTTGTCTTTCCTAGAGTTTCTCCTCAAAATGATGTTGTTGAGAGAAAAAATAAGACATTATAAGAATGTGCTAGAACCATACTTATTGATAGTAACTTGCCAAAAAAAGTTTTGGGCTGAATCGGTTGCAACAACATACTATGTTTTAAATTGTGTTCTTATTTGATCTATTTTAAACAAAACTTGTTATGAATTATTTTTTGAAAGAATTTTAAAAGTTTCTTATTTAAAGTATTTGGCTGCAAATGCTTTCTTTTAAATACCAGAGATGCTTTGGACAAGTTTGATGCTAGATCCGATGAAGGTATCTTTGTTGGATATTCTATTAGGAGTAAAGCGTATAGGATTTTCAATAGAAAACTTTTATTATTGGATAATCTTTGCATGTTACATTTGATGAATCTTTACCTAAATCTTCCTATAATATATGTATTGATGATGATGATAATATTGACACATCTCCTATTAATGCTACTATTAATGCATCTCATACTAATATTGACATTTCTAATAAAGATGAAATTTTTTCTGATTTACCAAAAGATTTGTTGAGGTGAGAAATCATCCTCATGATTTGGTTATTGGAGATATTTCACCAGGTGTTCAAACTCGATCCAAATTGAATTTTATCACTAGTGTTGCATTTTTATCTTCTATTGAACCTAAAAATGTTTAAAAAACATGTGCTGATGAATTTTAGATTATTGCTATGAAAGAAGAGTTGAACCAATTTGTTAAAAATTATGTTTGAGATCTTGTTCTATGACCTCTTAATCATCCTATTATTGGAACTAAAAGAGTGTTCAAAAATAAACTTGATCAAGACAAGTTGTGAAAAACAAGAAAAGATTGGTTACACAAGGTTACAACAAAGAAGAAGATATTGATTTTAATAAAACTTATACTCTAGTTGCTAGACTTGAATCCATTCGCATTTTACTTACTTATGCATGTTTTATGAATTTTAAATTTTATCAAATGGATGTCAAAAGTGTATTTTTGAATGTTTTATTAAAGAAACTATTTTTGTTGAGCAACCTCTTGATTTTAAGCATGAAAAGTTTTCTAATTATGTTTTCAAACTAAAGAAAACTTTATATGATCTTAAACAGCACCCCGTGCTTGGTATGATAAACTCAAAAGTTTTCTTTTGAATTTCAGTTTGATATACCACTCTTTTCATTAAACGTATTAACAAGATATCTTACTTATTCAAATATATGTTGATGATATAATATTTGGTTCAACTAATGATGATCTTTATCAAGAATTTTCTAAAACCATGCAGAGTGAAGTTGAAATGAGTCACATCGGTGAACTCAACTTTTTTTGGGTCTTCAAATCAAGCAAATGAAAGAAAGTATATTCTTCAACCAAAATAAATACGCTCATGACCTTCTCAAAAGATTTGACATGAAAAATTCTGGATGTAAGAAGACTACTATGAGCATTTCTACATTGCTAGATAAAGATGAACATGGAAAGAGTATTGATCAAAAGGTATACCGAGGTATAATTAATTCAGTCTTATACATTACTTCTAGTAGATCTGATGTTATGTTCAATGTTTGTTTATATGCTAGATATCAGTCTAATTCTAAAGAATCATATGAAGAGGATTCTTAGATACATTAAAAACACAGTTAACTATGATTTATTTTATTAAATCAAGCACATTTGAATTGATGTTATATAGTGATGCTGATTTTGCTATATGCAAATTTGATAGCAAGAGTACTAATGGTACTTGTCACTTTTGGGGACATTTACTAGTTTTTTGATTCAGCAAAAAGCGAAACTCTGTGTCATTATCAACTACTGAAGCAGAATATATTACTGCCGGTGTTGCATGTGCAAAAGCTTTATGGATAAAGTAAACTTTAATTGACTATGACATTTTTTGTTTCACATCACCTATAATGCATGACAACGCTAGTGCAATTAATCTGTCTAAAAATCTTATTCAGCACTCACGTACAAAACACATTGATATATGACATCATTTTTTACGTGAACATGTTTTAAGGGTGACATCTCTTTAAACTTTATATCTACTGATAAACAAATTATTGATATCTTGACTAAACCACTAAAAGAAGATATTTTTGTTAAGTTAAGAAGACAATTGGGTATTTATTCTATTTTAGATATTTACGTACATCATATATATGATGTGCATATCATAAACATCAACTATTGGATCATTAGTCGACTTACAATTCTTATTACTCGACTATTATGAGATCAGTCGACTAGTATGGCTCAGTAGTCGCCTAATCTGATATATTAGTTGACTAACTCTGCCAGATTCATACTTTTTCTTATTGGATCCACTTCTAAACCTGATCTAATTGACTTACCCACTCATACCTGAACTTAAGTGAACTAACCTGGGCCTCAAATCTCAGTCCTTGAGTCTTATAAGCCATTGAATCTAAAATCCCCTTCTATATATCCAACATTTCATCCCTAAAATGAGACCAAGTCCTAAATTTCACCTCTTCTTCAAAAACCAACAGCGAACCTCCTCTCTCTCAGTTGACCTGCAGTCATACTCTCCAGCAGAACCTCTAGTCGACCAGGGGTCTTCTCCTCTTTTTTTATTTTCAAGTTTTGTAAGTTTCTTTGATCTCCTCTCTCCCTCAACATGTCTAGATCTAAGAAAACCAAGCTCAATTCTTCCTCTTCAACTGAAAACTTTGAAGTTTATTTGATAAATCCTCTACTAGCTTCTCATTATTTAAGATTATCAAAATTGGAGATTGTTCCTAGTAGATTTGTCAGTTTTCCTGATTTTGCTAGCTATAATCTCTCATCTTATTTTGAACTAGCTGGATTGTTTAAACTATTCCACCTGGATTATAAGAATGTTTACTATCCTACTTTAATCCACTTGTTTTACAAAAATATGTCTCTTACTAATATTGAGTCAATTGAAACTCTTGCCAAAGGAGTTGAAATTGAACTCTCTTGCAAGAGGCTAGGCAACATCCTTGACGTTCCTTTTCACGGGCTTCATTTGAATTATATTGTGATGAATGATGATGATGTCTTATCTCAAATATTTCTACCCGACAGAGGTCTTCCCATGGCTAATATCAAGTTTCAACCAATTCCTAAACTAATTGGTATAATCTTGGAACAACATCTGCCCCAACATTGGAAGCTTCAACTACTATTCTCATGATTTATCTCTCTGTGTGTGTGCGCGCGCTATATCAATTGGGCTCAAGTAATCTTGATATCAATTGGACTCAAGTTATCTTTAATAACATTGTCAAACATCACACCTCTTTCCTTCCATATGGTGCAGTCTTGACTCGTATCTTCAAAAAGTTCAAACTCAATCTTTCCAATGAGTCTAATGTTGTTAGTGTTGGCCCAGAGGCCTTCCACTCTAGTTTTGATGATGATTAACTCATGTAGTTATAGTTTACTAATAATCTTGTGATATTTAGTTTCAGATATTTGATCAAATTATTAGTATGTGATTGGCTTCAACAAAGGTGTTTTGGAGTCCTTCACATGGTGATTCAAGAGCTCGAGCGTCAAAGTTCAATCTAGTACTCGGATGGAGTCAAGCTCGGGGAATCGCGTTTGGATCGAGTCAACTTGAAGATGGAGTTCTTCAAGAAGGCTTTGGTTTGTTTAGTTAGGATTTAGTTTAGATCTATGTAAAGGTAGATAGTGTGATATGCTCAAGTTCACAACACACACACTTATGTTTTAAGTTTCATGTTTTGGTTTTCGATTTTTGGTTTAACCGATATTGATTATTATGAATAAATAGAATCAAAATAAGTTGACATGGTTTAATGTATATTAGATTTGATCTATATACATATATGCTTCATCTATTTAGAAAAACTTATTTTGATAAACTATTCATGTATTTGGGTTTTGTATTTAGACAAAACTTATTTTTGGATTTAATGTCAAAAATATAGATATAATACCTTTCATGTATATTGGATTCTTTCAATATACAACATGCTTAAAAGTTGTTTAAATATCATGTTTTTGTATTTACATGTGTTTTGGAGAAATCACATTTCCTTTTCAAAAATCAAAGTTTTAGAAAATACGATTTTTGGTTTAAGGTAAATTTTTCATGTCACAAAAATAGTTCAAAATGTTTGTAACATGTGTTGATTTTTACTCAAACATGTTTGTATATCATAGTATTATACTGAACTGATTTTTTGGAATTTATGAGGTTTTATAGGATTTTATAAAAGATAAAAACCTAAGTTTTTAAGTCCCATAAGTTGCTGACTGGCTTACTGCCGGTCGACCGGACCGGTCGACCGCAGCAGTAGTTGGTCGACCGGTGCAGTCAACCGACGTGTACAAGCGTGGACGCTAACTTTAAGCTGGTGGCCGATCGACCGGGACGGTCGACCGTCCAGAGAGCTCTGCTAGAGAGCTCTGCTCTCTGTATCCAGTCTCGATCGACCGAGCCGGTCGACCGCTGGGCTCAACGGTCATAAATATGACCGTTGGCCGGTCGACCGGCCCGGTCGACCAGAGGGCAAAAATGCCCTTTTCAGCTGCCAACGGGCAGATTTTCAAATGGGTTATAAATACCCCATTTGAGTTTGTTTTTCAACAAGATTTTCAAGAGCCAAAATTCTCAAACATTCTAGTGTTTTAATATAAGTTTTCAAAAGAGTTTTTAAGCCAAAAGATTTATCTTTTATTTGTTTTAAAGGGTTGGAAAAATCAAGAAAAGGAGAAGTCTTTGGGATTGTTTTTTATCTTCATTTTATATCCATTTTAGAAGTTTTCCTAAGAGTTTTTCTTTGTGTTTTTGATTTCCAAACTCTTTGTTTTTCTCACACTTGAGCTATCCATCTATCCTATCTATTAGGATCTTATTTTTGTGAAAAAAATTAGTTTGTGGTTGAAAGAGACCACCAAGTTGTAATCCTCCTTGATTTGTGATATCCCTCTAGTGAGAGGTGATTGTATTGGGTATCCCTCTAGTGAGAGGTGATAGTGGAGGTTGTGTTAGAATCCCTCAAGTGTGAGGTGATTGTTGGTTGTGTGGCTTTGAGCCTAATCCCTCTTGTGTGAGGTTGATTTGTATTTGACTTAGTGCCTTCCCCTCTTGTGTGAGGTGGATATTGTGTTGACTTGTGCCTTGCCTCTAAGTGTAGAGGTTGTAGTGTTGGAGAGAGGAGTTGTGTACTCCCAAATTGTAATTGCCCAAATCCTCAGTGGAGATTTCCTTTGTGGGAAGTCCTGTGTGGACTAGATAGTGGAAATCCTTCTGTGTGAAGGTGGGGACGTAGAGCTGTGTGCTCGAACCTCGAAACATATCTCGGTGTTAGTGATTGATACACTTTCTCTAACTCTCTCTCTCTTACATTGTGCATTGCATCATATTGTCATATCATATATATGCTTGTGTTTGATTGTGTGTGCCATACTTGTGTTAACCAAGAGAGCTTCATATAGCACCTCAACTCTTATTCAGAGGAATCAAGAGGAGTTAGTCCAGAGCCCTTCACCGGGAATTCGGCTACACTCTTTGGTTACACTAAGTGTGTTACAATTAGTTTTGTAATTCCGCATTATTTGTCCTAGATTAGCCCTACACCTATTCAACCCCCTCTAGGTGTACTTTCAATTGGTATCAGAGCCTACGCTCCTGATATTAGGTTTAACCACTTAAGAGTGTGATCTTGGTTAGCTAATTTAGATTTGCATTTCCACACTTATTTATTCATACACACTCATGGATTGCTTGACCTCTCCCATGTATGATGCCTCCAACATTGACATGTGAAAATTTAGGATGAGTATGTACCTCAAAACCCTAGGCTTGCATGTTTTCCTTGCCGCTACCAAGAAATCCTATCTTGGTAATAGCAAGCATATAGAGGCCAATGCACAAGCCCTTGAGGCATTTAGAAGCACGCTTAACAAAGAATATTTGTGCTTAGTTTCTCATTGTGATTCCGCCTTTGCAGTGTGGAACACGTTGACCTCCTCAAAGCTTCAAACGCCAATATTGTGCAGGAATCTAGTGGAGAATCCGAGCAACATTGCTATATGGTCCAAGGGAATGACTCCCTTGAGGTAAACTCGGAAGCTCAATTAGATGATGATGATGTTAGTTCTTCTAGTAATAATTATATTGATGCCAATGCCTTAAATGAAGAACTATCAATTGTTTGTGAAAAATTATTAGAAAAATATAATCTTTTGAAAAAGAAAAGTTTTGGACTAAAAGAAAAAAATAAAGATTTATGTTCAAAACTTGATTTGATTTTGCAAGAGAAGAAAGAGATTTCAAGTGAACGTGACTCACTTAAATCCCAACTTGAACTTGCCCTTAATGAGAATAAGATTTTGAAAAATAAAAATGATTGTTAAAATATTTTGAAGAAAAATGAGTCTTCAACTTCATGACTTGATTTTGTTGTAAAAGAAAATGATTCTTTGAAAAACAAAATTATTTCTATTTTAAAGAATTTAGATTTGCTTTCAAAGAAAAATACTACTTTGCAAAATGTTATTGATACACATGTTTTCCATGCTAGTATAGCTTCACCACCTAGTGTATTTATTGCTTGCTCCACTTCTTCTAACATTAAAAATGATATAAATTTGTTAAAGAAGAATATGGATTGTTTGGGCTCCACTTTGAGCCATTGTGCCATGAACCACTAACGGTTGGAATCTATGTTTCGAAAGAAACAAGTTCTAAATATGCATGCACACAAACCACGGCATACACATGCTCCTCACGCTCACACTCACCACACTATGTATGCTCATGTGTACACATGTACACATTGTGGACGTAAGGGCCACCTTGCTAAATTTTGTTATGATAGGATGCATGATTCAAAATTAGCAAATAAGTTTGTTTGGGTTAGGAAAGGTGCTAACCCCCATGGACCCAAAAGAGTGTGGGTACTAAAGACCACTCCTATTTTATTTGATGTAGGTGTGGGCTCTCACATGACGTGAGAGTGATGGTGCCTTGAGGTGGATGCGTTCCGAGCCTAAAGATGACCATTTTAGATGCATCGCTTTCAAGGAGAGTTTGGTGGGAGGACCACCTTGATTTGGAGATATGGAGATATGCCCTATCGGTTTTGGTAACAATCTCTAAACTCCCATTTAGTTTACATGCTTGTAGCTTATTCATATTTAGCATGTCATGTTTTTATGATTATTATGAAATGCCATGATTTTTAGATTAGTGATATACATAATTAGTATTTGAGACACCCATATTTTATTTGGAATATTATTTTTTTGTGTTCTCACATTTGTTTAACTATTATGTATGTCATAGCTTAAATATCATGGGCATTTACCATAATGATCATATGAGTTTTGTTTTGATTATTGCACTTCATGTTTTGATTACATGTTTAGATGTTAGTTTTCATTAAAGCTTAGGTATATACTTGTACAACTAGTGAGCCACAAATAGATTATTATATGTTTGTGCTTGAATGCTCATTTGTACTCATTAGATGTACTAGTATAGCCTAGTTTTGATGATTCATACATTTTAAGTTGTATTCCATATTTTCAGGCATGTTTATTCATGTTTATCTTTTAACTTCATGTATATGTCTATTTTGTCCAAACTAATAGTTATACATATACATCCTTGAGCCACTTGCCTTCATGCATATACTTTTGTGGACTCGTTTATATTTGGATATGTATGTATACTCTAGTTTGTACAAAACATACATATACTATGAAGGATTACAAATTTTAATGATTTTCGTGTTTTCGTTTATAAAGGAATTTCACATTGAGCTTAATTGCCTATTTTCATGATGATGTTTTTCACATAACTCTTATACACTCACTTTACTTATTATTTTCTCATGATTTTGTTTCCATGAGTATAATATGTGCTTATAGACTTTTGAGTGTTTGATGATCGTGTGACTTACATGTTTTTCATGAATTATCTTCTTGTTTTATTCCTTACTTGAATGATTTCATACTAGTTTTCAAAATTATCATAAAACTAGTTGCGGTATTCTTCGTTTGGTAGAGTTTTTCAAACATATTATAATTTCAAATTTATTTTTAAAAACCCTGTTTGACGCGGAAAAGGGGGCTGGAGTAAAATTTCCTTGAATCAGATGAAAAATTACAGCCGGCTTAATCTTCCGGTTACAAGGGAGGGAGAATATTGAATCTTGAATTCCCCCTTTGTTTAGTGCTGGGTTCTTCGTGTGGCGGTGGAGAGTGAATCTTGTTCTCCGTTAACCAGATGACCGTTCTGGACCGTCGAGGGATCTTCTCCTTGGCAGGTAGAGGGAGTAACTCAGCCCCGTCTACCAAAACTCTAGAAGAGGAGGTAGGCGAAGAGCGGCTAGTACTCAGTAAGCTCGCTGAAGAGTCTTCTCTCTCTCTCTCTGTTGATGATCTCTCCTCTTTTTTCCTTCTCCAATCCCCTCTTTTGCCCGATAATTGTCGTCGTCCCCTTCAATAGTGACGGGACTATTTATAGGGTTTTTAGGGGGTGATCGTGCCCCCTGAAAATGCTCCACAATGAGGGGCCACTACCCGCTACATGCGCGGTGATTGGCCCCGCAATCCGGGTAGTTGCAACTGAGACGCGGGTGTCGAGCCAACGCGCCTTGTTGCTGAGACGCGGGCTTCGGGCCGACGCGCCTTGATGCGGAGACGCGGGCTTCGGGCCGACGCGCCTTGATGCTGAGACGCGGGCGTTGAGCCAACGCGCCTTGATGCGGAGACGCGGGCGTTGAACCAACGCGCCTTGATGCGGAGACGCGGGCATTGAACCAACGCGCCTTGATGCTGAGACGCGGGCGTTGAACCAACGCGCCTTGATCTTGAATCTCTGCGTTTTGGTGGCTTGTCTTTGTGATTTTTAGACAGCCTACAGAACCCCCTCCAAAGTTTTCGACATTCCGCAGTTAACTGGGACGGATTTCGAAATACTTTGGACTCTAGCTGAGTTCGCCTTCATGACTAGACTGTTGATGCTCCGGGTTTAATCTTATCTGGAGTTGGTCTTCGTGAGTGTACTGTTGAACTCTTTGAAGCCCCCAGAGTTGATCATGTTGAGTGTCTAGATGCACAGTCTAAACCTCCCCGATTGCTTTTAGTCTGTCACTGGCGCGCTTTAAGCCAGGAGTGGTTGATCGTCTGCTTGCGTCAGTGTACTGTTGAACTGATTTTGCAGAAGCAGGAGGCCAAACGCAGGTTCTTTTTCAAAAAGCAGAGATGGTACTGCTGTAAAGGCGCGACTTCCATGGGGTGCGTCTTTTTTTGGCGATAAGAACGCGACTGATCTCCCATGAGGTAGACGCGATATTTGGCCAGACTGGAAGGACGCGAATTTCTTAGAGAGACGCGACCTTCCGAATGCATTCATGGAGAGGCTGACGTGGCATGTCCATCGAGGAGGTGCGTTCTTTGGGCGCGAATTCTGTGCCATGTCATGATTACGCCGCCAGCTGGCCTAGGGAACCGGCGAAATTTCGCCTTTTGGCGCGCGGATTTCCTGGTTCATTAAATGAACTGCTCCACGTGTCGACTGCTGACTCGTGGCGGGGTTGCAACGCATGATCTTCTCCATTCAGAAACGATTTTGTTACACGCGTCAAGCGGCGACTCGCTGCAGCGTCTACCGGGCCACACGCCGCGTATCTTCGCGAATCCCTGTGCCTATAAAAGGCAACAGTTGGAGAGATGCATCTTCTTCTCCGAACGCACTCGCTGAGAAAAAGAATTTCCTTCTCTGTTCATCTTCGAACTTGTTCATCTCCTTGCTCGGATTTCAGAACATCAATGGCACCCAAGACTAAGCCAACTGCATCGTCCTCAAAGGCGACCGTCGCCGAGGCCGAGAGGGGCGCTTCCTCCGCGCAAGAGGCTGTTTTTCGAGGTAAAATGCCTCTTCGGCGTGAGTTTCGCCATTAACACAAGTTCATAGAACCCTAAGAACCATTAACACAAAATCGTGTTTGATTCTCGGACGCAGTCCTTGAGATGATAACCGGGGCGCGGGTTTGATGATCCGACGCCAGTGAGCTCTGCACTTCGGATCCTTCACTTAGAATATTTCTAATTGTGAAGGTCTCTGGACACGGTTTGTAGAACGCGGATTTGATTCTTGCGTTCTGTGCCGCGTTTTGGTGCCATCAGGCGCCGATTTTGATGAATTTGGCGTCTGAGTCCAAGTACTTTAGAATTTCACAAGTCTTGGTTTGCAAAACGCGAATTTGATCCTTGCGTTCTGTGTCTTCAGCCGCTGATTTTGATGAATTTGGCGTCTGAGTCCAAGTACTTAGGATTTTCATAAGTCTTGGTTTGCAGAACGCGGATTTGCAGGTCTGGACGCGGATTTAGACAATTCCTGCGTCCAGTGTCTCTTCTGCGTTTGGACGCAGATTCGCAGGTCTGGACGTGGATTTAGACAATTCCTGCGTCCAGTATCTCTTCTGCGTCTAGGTTTTGAACACTTAGCATTTTTCCTTGCTTTTGGTAAAGTATCTGACTAAGTGTCCTTTTCTTTTGCAGTGCGGCATATTCCTGGCTCGCTCGCCAAGATACGCCACTTTGGTCATGTAGGAGGCGCCGACCGGGGCTTGACCTTCGTGCAAAGAATGAGTGTCCCAGTGACTGCTGACCAGTCGCCAGATCGCAGGGAGAGGCTCTCCAATGTTGACAGGAGAACCTTCCGGGCGCTTATGACCGATGCCGCATTCAAAACGGATGATGGCGTCAGGCTGGAGAAGCCTGCCTTCTTCTTCGGGGATCACGTCCATGACGACGGCCGTCGCGTGTCTGAAGGAATTTACAAATGGCTCCGTCAGATAAAGAGCGGAAGATTCTTTCTTCCGGATATAGAGAGGATGTTCCCGATGTCCTACTTCCAGCACATGTCCGTCCCTCGGAAGATGGAATGGGATGTTTCCCAATATGTCCCTGAGATCACGCTCGGTGCCTTGAGCTTCCAGAAGGTATACTGCTATGATAGTCATGACAGGTCGGTTCTGGCCTGTTCCCCGCGTCGCGTAAGTCTGAGGTTCCGGTTGGGGAGATACCTCAGCTTGGCGCTACCTTCCTTAATGCGTTCATGGAGGCGGAAGGTGACTATCCTGTCGAGTTCCGTGCGTATGGGTGGGTCCATTCTTCAGGGAATTCTTGGTGGGGCAGGATGGTGGGTTTCGTCCTTATCGAACTTAAGGAGCTGCTAGAGCGTGTGGGATTGTACCCAGCAATCAGGGCCGTGCAGTGGGGTATCCCAATGAGCTCTCATAACTTCTTTGGGATCCTGGAGCGCTATAACTCACTGGCGGGGACATTCTTCACCCCGGTTGGAGAGATGGGCCTTGCACTGCACGAGTTGCATGAGGTCTCGGGACTAGCGTCAGGGGACATTCCTTATGAGGAATATGTCCCTACCACTAAGGAACTCCACTTCTTGAAAGAAGAATTTTCTCTGGTGTACGAGACCTACTAGGAGGTGATGTGCCACTTCCACATCTGCGGTCAAACAACTGCCTGGAGGTTAGCAGGGGTCAAGCAGTTGTCCTGGGCTTGTTATCTGTTCAACAATGTCCACAAGAAAGACCTCCCGATAATCCGACTGGCTCCCAGTTCCGACAGGGAGATCGAAGACAGGATCGACGCGGCTCCGGACAGCTTTTACACCACGGAGTCGAATGAGGACGGTTTCGACCCCGACCTGGTTTTTGAAAGATTCCACCATCAAGCCCGGACCCCTATCTCTGATCGAGCACTGTTGGCGGGCTTCCTGATGTTGTGGCTGAAGAGATGTGTGGTGCCCACGCTGCCACATGAAGTTATTGTTGCAGATGTGGTATACCCGGCGGTGCTCCTGGCTCATGGCAGCCCCATATCCCTTCTTCCGGCCGTAGCGGCTGGCATTCAGAGCGGGCTGCGGGCGTTAACCAAAAGTTTCTGCGAACCCCCGAAGACTGTTGATTCCCATGGAAAGCCATATGTTGACTCAGAGGGGAATCCAATGGTGAAGCGTCCCAACCCTCGGATCGAGCTGCCTTACACGTACCTCATGGCTTGGTATGTGATGCACTGCCCTTCCTTGATGACGGCGGCGCGTGGGGGTGTGGGTCATGTCCCATTTGTGCAGCGGCTGGAACGTTCGGAATGGTGTGACGCCTACATCTATTATGTTCGGAAGTGTCTATCAATCGCCACGAATTACCAGCTCAATCGCTGCTCTCCAGAGATTCCTGGTGTAGCTTTCGGGGAGCTGTTCGCTGATATCGCTGGCCGGGATGGCTTCTCGCAACTGTCTGCGGGACTCTTCTGGTGGTTGATCAACATCCGGCCAGGATATGTGCTGTTCCGGCAAGGGACTTCATGCACTATTGAGCCGTATATGCCGAGTCGCTTCGCCCGACAGTTCGGCTACGATCAACTCTACGTCGGCAATCCCAATACTCAACTTGCCTTCGAAGGCAATCTGTTTGAAGGTGCTCGGGCCTGGTACTACAGTGTGGCCGGAGGGACGGGAGCAACATTCCGTCTACCTATCGAGGGGCCCAAGTGCCGTACGAGCTTCAGTTTCTGCACTTGGTACTCCCAAGCCATCCAGACACCAGATTTTGTTCCGGAGTTCTCATGCATTGAGAGCATCAATGCAGATCTCGAGGCGAGGTCGGAGTCTGGTAAACAGACGAAACTCATCAACCAGTACCTGAAGGCTCAGAGGGAGGTCGGGAGACGATCGAGGAGGGAGCCCCCAGCAGTGAGGGCGGAGCCGCGACCGGCAAGGGCAGAGCCACGAGCGACAAGGGCGGAGCCACCAGCCACGAGGGAGGAGCCGCGGGCAAGGAGGTCTAAGCAGGTGGCGAGCAAGCGTCGTCGACGCTCTGCTTCTATTGCTGAGCCTGCCCCAAAAAAGGCTCGGAGGGACTTAACGGCTGAAGTCTCTCAATCCGGAGACATCTCTGCTGGAGTTGAGGCTCCTCCTGAAGACGTCCCTGTTAGAGTTGAGGAACCGCCAGAAGATGAAGATTTCCCAAGCTTGGTCCGTGCTCCTAGGTCGCACAGCAAGACCGTGGAGGAAGGGGAGCTTGTTGACGAGTCCACCGCCGCCGAAGAGGACGAGTCACTGGAGGTCGACATAATGACTGGAGGGGATGTTGAGATTGCAGGCATCTCAGCTCAACCCGAGCCTTCTTCTGCTCATGAAGGAAGAGACGAGGCACAGCAGCCGGGGTCTCCTAGCGTCTTCATTTCCAGTCCTAGGGCAGTCGACCCTAGTCCTACCACTGGGGTAATTGGAGGTAAGGCTCCTGTTGCGGAGCTTCCTCGCGTTGCGCTGCCGTCTTCTTCGTTATCGGGGGAAAGCGCCTTTGAAGACGAGGTCGACTATGGTGATGAACCCGCTCTTCCTGATCAGAGCAAATTCTTTCACATCTCGGAGGAGGAACAATATGAGGGTGAGCCATCGACTGTATCACCACTAGCGATTATCCCTGCTGAAGGTATTCTTTCCATCTTCTGTCCTAATTTCTCTTTACATATTTGAAGAGGATGTTCTAACATTCTTCTCTTATGTTGCAGGGTCGGCCGAAGATGCTGAGGCTACAACCTCCTCGCATATTGAGGAGATGGTGATAGAGTTGACCCGGCCCAAGGGGATTGAGGTCTCGGCTGCTGAGATACCCTCAAAGGGGGCAGCTGTTGAAACTGGGGAGCCTTCCACTCTGCCAGAAGAGGAAGCAACCATTGAGGCTGAGGAGGCTCTCACTCTGCCGGGCGAGGAGGTTACTGCTGAAGCCGGGGAGAATTCTACCCCGCAGGATTCGACACCTCTGGACCTCCAACTTGGTAAGGCAGCTCTGACGTTTTAAATGTTTCGCTTTTCCATCATTGTGGCTGACGCTGCGATAACTTGCAGAGAGTACTGAGGGGGCTCAGGTGGAGAGTCCGATGGTTGGTACCCTTCCAGAAGGCCATACAGCTCAAGTCTCGGTGGAGGTTTCTAAGGAGGTTGTGCTTACTACTCCCTCATTGGTCGTGGAGGCTCCTGCAGAGGTAGTACCTCCGGAAGCGTCAGCGGCCAGTCTAGCTCTTGCCGTATCGACGGCCAGCACGGCTCTGGTGCGAGAGGATCCGCTCTATATCCCTTATCCCGTGACAGAAAAGGGGTCGGGAAGCTTCTTAGGTGGTGAAGACATGGGGGAACTGGCACGTCAGATGGTGCAACAATTCTTCGCTTCGATGGGATCATGTATTGATCTCATCTTACGTGGAAACAGCACCTTTCAGTTTGCCCAGACGCTTCTTAAAAATCTGGCTGTGAATGTCGAATTAACCGGAGGCCCCTCACTTGCCAAGGCGTGTCTGCGGGTGGTGGAGCAACTGGGAGACGGCCTGCAGGAGCTGGAGTCTTTGGAAGATGCTGGCTCTTTTGGTGAGGCCCAGGCCACCTTGACCAGGCTCCTAGCTGCTCAAGAGCGAGAGCGACAGGAGGCGGAGGCACAAATCGCTGCAGAGATTCGCAGCCTCGAATATTCCCAGGCTGAATGTCAGAAACTAGCTGACGATTCAAGGGAATCCGAGCTTACCGTGCAGAGCACAGAGCAAGTCATCATCAGGGCTCGGGACACCATTGCCAGGGCAGAAGCTGTGCTTGCGCTCAATGAGGAGAAGCTTGTTACCCTCAAGAAGGAGCTAGAGGAGCAACGGGCTGCTAAGGCGCGAGCTGAAGAGAGTCTGTCTCTACATTCTTCCAGGGTGGAGTCTCTGCGAACGCAGCTGGCCGCAAGAAATTTCTTATCCGAAGCGGAGCTGCGGAACCAGGCCATTATGGAAGCTGAAAGGGCACGCCAACAAATCCGTTCCTTGGCGAACCAGGACATTTAGCCTTCTTTTCTTTTTCTTTTTGTAAAGAAAAGGACACTCAATTTATCAAGAGTGTTTTGTATCCACTTTTATCATTCTTTTGATATAAAAGTTTCGAAGTTTTTGGCTCCACCTTCTTTGCTTAGCTGCGGATGAACCCAACTTCTTGATCACTGGCTGTGAATACTAAACTTAGATAGGACTAAGTTCTTTTAATGAGACGCGGCGTCAGTCCACCTGAACTTAGATTTCACTAAGTCCTTTTGATGAGACGCAGCGTCAATCACAGAGTGAGACGCGGTCATCATTCACTAGGAACTTAGATTTCACTAAGTCCTTTTGATGAGACGCGGCGTCAATCACAGATTGATACGCGGTCTTCTTGATGAGACGCAGTGTCAATCAAAAGATGAGACGCGGTATTGATCCATAAAGTGAGACGCGGCCGTTAGTCCATGGAGTGAGACGCAGCGTCAATCTCAAGGTGAGACGCGGCTCTGAATAACGCAAATATGTTTTGCGCAGATCGGGCAGGCACAAGAGACGCAGCCTTGTCTGCTGAAGGGACGCGGCTTTCCCATCTGCGTTTAATGCAACCTGACTTAAAAGATTTTAGGAGATCTTTGAACGTCAAGTCTTCGCTGTCGATTGGGATTCTGGGTCGTTCGTTGCTTCCCAAGGCAGTTATCCACGCGTCGGCCTCTCAATGGATTTAGGCGTTAATGCTCTTGCATGCAGAACCGACGCTGGCGGTTGAAAAACCGGCGCACTTCGACGGTTTCCAAAGCAGCGTTCCACGCGTCCGTTTTTGATTGGGCTTTGACAGTCGTGCGCGACGGTTCCGATTGACGCACCATTAATGGCAGTTGTTGAGAATTGCCTATAAATAGGGTGTGCCCCCTTTTCAATAATCCAAACTTGGATTGTTTTCTTTTGTTTGCTCTGAGAGACCACGCCTTGAGTTATCTTTCAGAGAACCGTCTTCATGGGTGAAGGTGACCCCGTGGATGAAGATGACCCAGAGCTCTCATGCTTCTGTTTGGTCTCTTCAGAAGGAATCCTCTCTCGGATCATCTTGCGCGCCCGCGTTTGGATGCAGAGTGGCCAACTCTGGACAGGGGCCTCTGCTGGTATGTCACCCCGATGATGTCCATAGCCTGTACTTTGGCATAGCCATCTGAATGAAATCCTGGTGCATTCCTATTCTGGAATTTGCGCCGGTGACTTGAACTTCTCTGAACGCGGGCTCTTGACGCTGGCTTTGCTCATGGCCATTGCCTTGGCGCGTTTCAGACCTGAATCTTGCAACTCCTGTTTACCCAACAGAGAGATGGCAATTTTCGGCGTTCTGAAGTTTTTTGCGTCTTGTGCATTAAGCGCGGGTGCAAACTGAGGCCGCGTGTGAATCCTGTGCGTGGCACAGTTTTGACTCGCGTCTGTTTCTGCCGACGCGGTGGTTTGACCGTGCGGGTTGTTCCCGCGTCTGAAGTCTTCAATGACTGCCGCGTCTGTCACTTAGTTTTCTTTGTCAAAGTGTACTAAGTTCCAGATTTTCTAACTCTCTTGTTTATTCTTTGCAGGTAGGCTTGCTCGTCCTTTTTCAGGTTTGCTGGGCCCCGGAAAGAATATATCGGCGGGCGAACTTGCTCAATGTTCGTTTGTAAGAGAGTAAATTATGGTCCTCGTCGTTTGTGAGAGAGTAAATTATATCTCCGACGAGGACCCAAATCTCGCCAAGGTCTCTTCAGATCTTCTGCACCAACCATGTCTGATGGCAAGAGATGGTCAGGTCAAGTATGACGACGAGGAGGTTCCGGCGGTTGCGGTGGCGGAAAGATCCTCTTCCTCTCCCTACTCCAGAAGTGACATCAAGGACACTCCGTTGGATGGCCTGCTGGGGAAAGGGATGGTGATGAATGAAGGGTTGCAGGACTTTCTGCTGCTGCTGGACCTCAAGAACACCATTGCTCTTAGCTTAGTCAGCTAGGGCGCTTTCGACTTTTGCGTCATCGCCATGGCGCAATCGGCTCCAATTGTGCACCTGGGATCAGATGCGGTTTCAAGGAGTGAGTACGGCCTCTGAGAGAGAGAGGGACTTCTTTGTACTCCTTAATTGTAACACTCATCTTATTGTATAAGAGAGCGTTTTGTATCACTTTCATATGCTTGGATATATAAATAAAAGTGACACTTTTCTTTTTGCCTCCTTCATTGTCTTAACTTTTTGTCTTCAGTTAGACACGTAGAAGCAAGGAATCTTTTGACCTTATCAAAATTATAGTGGTAATCTTAATAAGTCAAGATTTGTAAGGAAAGATCCTATTTCAGGAGTTTTCATGATACTGTCAGAGGTGTGATATTAACTTGACAGGGATGGGATGATTTTTTGGTGGACCTGCCACTTTGTAAAAGAAAGTGACAAGTGGAGTTCGTACCCCCAGGGAAGATGAACTTTTATCAAGGATTTGGGATTAACTTGATTTAAGATCAGCTGGGGAGTTTGACGGAAACATTGTTAACGGTGTAATGTTAACCAACAATGTTTCTAAATGAACTTGATACTCTGTCGGGGAGAGTATCAAATGAGACTAGACTCGCGGGGAATCTAGGAAGGTCTTTACCGTTAGAGGTGTGATATTAACTTAACGGTTTAGAAGTAGTCTTGTCAGAAGTGTAATGTTAACTTGACAAGGACATGAGTTAGAGGTGTGATATTAACTTAACTCATCAGCATCTCAGTTTTATTTGGGAAAACTGAGGAAGTCACTGTCATAGGTGTGATGTTTAACTTAACAGTGAGGATAATGCTAGAGGTGTAATGTTGAACTTGGCATTAGTCGTCTCGACTTTGACAAAGAAGTCGAGGAAAGGTCATGGCCATAGGTATATTGTTGAACTTAGCGATGACTCGGATGCTAGAAGTGTAGTGTTAACTTGGCATCGTCCATTTCAGCTTCGATACGGAAGTCTGAAGAAAGGTGACTATCAGAGGTGTGATATTAACTTGACAGGCACTCGATGTACTGCTTAGAGGTGTAATGTTAACTTAAACAGTAGTTTGTCAGAGGTGTAATGTTAACTTGACAAGAATTGGCTCGTGATAAGAGCAATTTGAGGACCTGTCATTCTATTGATGAGAATTGACAAGTGGAATTTGAAATGCCAGAGGTATAGTGTTAACTTGGCAAATTTGAGTGTTTGTTACTCTATGCAGAGTTAACAAGAAAAGTTTATACTCGACAAAGAGTATTCATTACCAGAGGTATAGTGTTAACGTAGTAATGATTGCATTTTGTGGTCCTACCATTCTATGGATGAGAATTGGTAAGGGATTTTGGAGGAAGGGGTGGAGTCAAGTTCACTTAGGATTTTTAGCAAACCCTCAGCTATCAACGGATTTGAGATGCCTTTACCAACTACCGTTTGAGTTGGGCTAGCCATGCTATTCCCCTCAGCATGATGAGTTGTCGAAGACTTATGTTGGGCTTAAAAGCCAACATTTTCCTCTATCCTTAGCCGTCGGAGGCGTCGGATGTTTCTGATCAGAGGTGTATTTTTAACTTGATCAGTGGAAGAATACTGTCTAGGGATAGTATTTCTTCAAGAATTTGCCATTGATTGGCATCATGAGTGTATCGCCATTCGAAGTGATGAGGCGATATGATCCATTTGAGTAGACTGACTCTACCACAAACGGTCCTTCCCATTTGGGTTGGAATTTTCCCTTTGTCTTGTGCGTCATCACCATGGGTCTTCTGACGGCTAAGACAAGATCGCCTTTCTTGAAGGTTCGTACTTTAACTTTCTTATTGAAGGCTCTGGTGATTCGAGCTTGGTAGAGCTCGATTTGCTGTTGGGCTTGCAGACGCTTGTCGTCTAAAGCCTCCAGTTCCTGGAGTCGCTGTCGATGCTTCTCCTCTGTCGTCATCTCCGCTGTCAAGGCGACGCGTAGAGATGGAATTTGAATTTCCAGGGGAAGCACGGCTTCACATCCGTACACCAAGGAAAATGGCGTGGCCTTTGTCGGGGTTCGCACTGTTGTGCGATAGGCCCATAAGCATTCGCCTAGCTTGTCGTCCCAATCGCGTTGACTCTTCGAGACGAATTTTTTGAGAAGCTTGCCAATGGTCTTGTTGAAAGCTTCTGCGAGGCCATTGGCGGCAGGGTAATATGCCGTTGAAGACACACTCTGGATTCTGAACTTAGCGCAGAATCTCTGGAACGCCTGGCTGATGAACTGGGGTCCATTGTCATGGACAATCCGCCGAGGTACACCGAAACGGTAAATAACGTGATGTTTTACGAACTTGATCACGTTGGACGTCTTCACCTCCTTCAAAGGAATGGCTTCGGCCCATTTGGAGAAGTAATCGGTTATTGCTAGAATGAACCGATGTCCTTTTGATGATGGAGGGCTAATAGGACCAACCACATCCATCCCCCACATTTCAAATGGCCATGTAGAGGTCGTAGAGTGGAGGTACCCTGGTGCTTGATGGATAAAATCTCCATGTATTGTTGGCCCAAAGGCCTATCACCCTAGTTTTGATGATGATCAACTCATGAAGTTATGATTACTAATGATCTTGTGTTTAATTAGTGACAGATTCCTTATCAAGATCTTAGTAGGTGTGGAGCTTCAACAAAGGATTTAAAGTCAAGTTGGAAGCTAGCACCGGTTGATTCACGAGCCTATGCATCAAGATCACATCTAGAGATGAGCTCGGTGGATTGCATGTGGACCAAGTCAAGAAGATGAGAAGACTTCAAGTGAAGACTTCAAGAAGATGAAGACTTGAGTCTAGGTTTGTTTTTATAAGATTTATTTTAGATAAAATGTAAAGGATAGAATAGTTGGTGGATTGCTCAAGTCTATATCACACACACACTCTTGATAGAACTCTTGATAGAATGATTTTCATAAAAGATTTTCCTAGTTAAGAAAAGATTTTTATTTGTGATAAAATACAATTTGGTTTTTGGTATTCATGTATACATATCTCATATCCAAAACCATGTTTAGAGCCTTATGTCAAAAACTAGATATTCATCTTATTTGTGCAGTGGATCATATCCATACACACTATGCTTTAAAAGTATATCTTGTTTTTGTATTTGATGAGATTTTCCTTATGACAAAATATCTACTTTGGGTTTTGGTAATTTCTTATATACATATCCTTTAACCAAAACAAGTTTAGTGCTTTATGTCAAAAACTAGATATTTCATCTTGATTGTGTGGTGGATCATATCCATACACACTTTGCTTTATAAGTTCAAAATATCTTGTTTTTGTATTTTGTGAAGTTATGGAAAAACAAGTTTTAGAAAACATATTTTTAGAAAAACAGTTTTTATTTTGATTGAAACTATTTTTCTGGATTTACTGTGAATTTCTGGGATTTTATTAAGCCAAAAGACCAATCCTTAATCCCTATTTTCTGGTTCTGCCAGTTCTGATTTTTCAGAACTGACAGAGGCCGGTCGACCGGGTCGGTCGACCGGACGTGCACGACGTGCACGCCAGTGTGCACTGGAGAACGGTCGACCGGGCCGGTCGACCGCTTCAGAGAGCTTTGCTCTCGGGAAACATCGGTCGACCGGGCCGATCGACCGACAGAGAGTTTACTCTCTTCTCCAGTTGCTCGGTCGACCGGGCCGGTCGACCGGAGGCTGCAACGGTCGGATTTTAGACCGTTGCCGGTCGACCGGACCGGTCGACCGGAAGCTCTGACAGAGCCCAACGGTCAGATTTTTCTGACCTCTATAAAAGGGGGTTTTGTCATTGTTTGAAGCCAAGATTTTAGGAGAGCTTTTGTCCAGTTTTTCTGATACTTTTAGAAGAGTTTCTCCACAATATTTGAGAGCAAATATTTCCTATCTTAAGGGAAGTTTTATCAAGAGAGTGTTAAAGTGATTTCTTGAGTTTTCCATCAAAGCTTTCTTTCCTTGTTTTTTCTCACACTACACTTGAGCTTCCATTGTATATCTATCCTATAGGGAGAGTGTTGTAGTGAGTTTGTAATTGGTGATCAAGTGTTAGATCACCAAAGAGATTTCCTTTGTATTTGAGGAGACGGGCAAGTGTGCTCGTTGTGGTTAGAGTTCGGTTGTGAACTCTTGGTGGTTTGAGGTGCGGCCTCGGCGAGTCGGTGGACTTGCGTGTGTAAGGGACTTTGGAGTCCGAGAGCTTGTAGGTGTTGCGGCACCGAGGAGAGATCCGGTGGGATCTTACATAGTGGAAATCCTTCGTGTGTCGAAGGCGGGGATGTAGAGCAAGTGTGCTCGAACCTCGAAACAAACCCTTTGTGTTTGCGATTGCTCACTCTTGCTCTCTTACTCTTTTTGTCTCTATTATATCTTGCATTACTTACATTGTATTTACTTTACATGCTTGATATACCCTTGTGCATATTTGATATATACTTGCGTGGGATTGTTGCTAACACTTGTATTCAACCAAGAGAGCCAACGCGGCACCTCAACCCATTCAAGGGGAATCTAGAGGAGTTTGTCCAGAGCCTCGCAAGGGGAATTCGGCAACACTCTTGTGTTATACATAAATGTTTAATTAAAAGAAGTTTAATTTGGTCATCTTAGTTTTAATTCCGCATTATTTGTTCATAAGTGACCATTAGATTAGCCATCACCTATTCACCCCCCCTCTAGGTGATCTTACAATTGGTATCAGAGCTAGTGCTCTTGATATTGGGTCTAACAACCTAAGAGTTAAAGATCCTCTTTTAGGCTAATCACAAGATTTGTACACACACAATGGACTTCATGTCACCACCCACCTTTGACACTCTTAACATCCAAATTTGGAAGGTTAAGATGTCTTTGTTCCTCAAAGGACTTGGCCTTAGTGTATATCTTGCCACAACTAATAAAGAATATTGCTTAAATGGTAAGAACATTGAGGCTAATGCAAAAGCCCTTCATGCTATTAAGTCAACCCTAAATGATGATTATTTATCTAGGGTTTCTAATGTTGAATCGGCTTTTGTAACTTGGAACATCATCACCTCCCTTGGCGAAAAGGATCTATACTATGCGGGGAGCGATTCGGACGTTGGAAGCGACATCTCCAACGTATGCTATATGGTCCAAGGGGATAACCCCCTTGAGGTAAACTCCGAATCTGAGGATGAGGATGTTAATATGTCATATGATGAGCTTAATACATTTTGCCAATTATTGCTTGAGAAATATGACATGATTAAAAAGAATAATAAAAATTTGAAAAAGGAAATTGATTGCATGCATGTAGAAAATGATTCTTTTAGAAATAAACTTGCATGTTTAGAAAAAGAAAATGAAGATTTAAAAAATGAGAATGCTTCCTTGCTTACAAAATTGAATGATTTATGTGAAGGGAACATTATTTGAAAAATAAGATTGATTTGGTGGAAAAACAAAAAGAAGTTGTTTTGCAAGAAAATAAGTCTTTAAAAAGAAAATTTGTTGAAAAAGAAAAGGATAATGTTTTTCAAAAGAAAAAGAAAATTGACTCTTCATCTCATCATGCTTCTCATGCACACATTGATAAAAATGAGATTAAAATTTGAAAAATAAAATTGATAATTTGAGCTCTAATTTGAGCTCATGTGCATTCAATCATACTAGATTGGAATCCTTGTTTCAAAAGAAACAAGTTCCTCATACTCATGCACATTCACATCATGCACATGCTTATGATGCACATCATGCTCACACTCCCACTCATAAGTATGCTAAGGTGTACACATTGTGGCCGCAAAGGCCATTTAGCAAATTTTGTTTTGATAAGAAACCTCATTTATATTTTAAAAGATTTTGGGATCCTTACAATAAAGCTAACCCCAAAGGACCCAAGAAAGTATGGGTACCAAAACCCCCACCTTTTGATTTTGATGTAGGTGAGGGCTCTCACAAAACGTGAGAGGATTGGTGCCTTGATAGCGGATGCAATGGACATGATGGACAAACTTTTGGATGCATTGCTATCAAGGAATTTTGGTGGGTCAACCACCATGCTAGGAGCTTTGAAGTTGGTAACAAATTCTAAACTCCTATTTCATTTATGTACATGCTTTTTAATTTCATGTATCATATAGCATGTTCATATTTTTTTTGGGTGCTTCATGTGGCATTTACATGCTTAAATGTAGAATGTGTCAAAACTTGCATTTATACATATATGTATAGTGAACTACAATTGACTCATACATATTTGAACTTCATGCTCATTTGTATCCACTATATGCATGTGTATAGGCTAGTTTTGATGATTCGGTCATTTATACTTGTTATGCCTATCTTTGATTTTACTTCATGTATATGTGTGTTTAATTCAAATCTAATAAATATACATGTATACCCGTGAGTCTCTAGCTTTCATGTAAATATTTGAGAGACTCTTTTACAATTTTGGGATATGTATGTGTATTGTTAGATTTGTATAATTCATACATATACCATGAAGATTGTAGTTTTTAATAAAAATGATTTTGTGTTGATTTGATAACAATGATTTCTATGTGATTTGAGCTTCAATGACAACTTTCATGAAAATACTATTACATAACCTTTGAACACTCATCTTTTATTCAAAATATATTTATGAGCTTTATGGACTATGAGTGCTTGAATTTTTATGTACTTAGTCTCACTCATGAAAAACATATGATTTGACATATTTGAAGGATCTTTAACTAGTTTTCAAAAACAATTTATACTAATTATGTATTCTTCAAATAGTTTTTGAGATTGTCACATGATTCAATTTTTCTTAAAATTTAATGCTTCATGATTTGAATATTAGTTTATATGTTAGTTTTTGTCAACACTAGGATTTATACTTGAACATATCATGGGCCTCAAAAGATCTATTAGTAAGTGTGCTTAAATGCTTATTTGAACCCTTGAAATGTACTTGTATTGCTTAGTTTTGATGATTCATACATATTTAAACTTATGTTCACCTTTTGGATTTGATTTATGATCATGTGCCTTTTATTTCATGTATGTTTTCCATTATGTTTGCAAAGGGAAAAACTTACAAAAAAGAGTTTGAGGAGCTAAATTACAAGTATTCTTAAAAAGATTACAAGTAGATCCCCTCAGAGATTCTGGAGAAGTGTGCCGATAGGAGTCTGGTCAGCGCGCGACCACTTTGTCCCTTTGACGATGCGAGCGATGGGATTCCCTTCTCGCCTGGTTCCGGGAATCAGAGAATAGAGGATTGGTAGAACCCTCTTGCTGCTTCTCAAAATCGCCTTCAATAAGGAATTCCTTCTCGCCTGGTTCCGGAGATTCCTTGAGAAGAAGGACGATGTTAGGGTATCAACACCCTGGATAGAGAAAGCAATTCTCTAAAAGGTCTCTGAATTCGAGAACGCACGGTGCGTTATGAAGAAGCCTCAGTCGAAGAAGCTAATTGATCGATTCTTGCGATCAGAAGGCAATTGATGGCTCCTTCCTCTGCAATCCGATGCCTCTCCCTTGTGCCCCTGACGGGCTATTTATAGGGAAAGTAAGGGTATAATCGTCCCCTTTGAAGATATAGAAACAGATTGAACCGAATCTGTTTGAATCTGGAAAGTAGCCTTGCTGCGAGGCTATAATAGCTTCCGCGGAGCTAGAAAATGGCAAATCGGTTGATCTTTCCGATATGTTATGATCCTTTCCATATCGTTGATTGATTCTCCTTGATCCACTTACTCGTTTCAAGAGAGTCAGGAGATTGTGGCAATCACCTGCCATATTTGAATCCTGATTGGATTTGATTAGATTGAATTCGATCTCATCAGGAGATTTGATTGGTCGAAGGTTGACCATAGCAGGCTGATGGCGGAGCTGCCCGCTTTGAGGCTCATAGCGGAGCTAGAGGCAATTCCTGGCGAAGTCCGAAAAGAGGGTCTTCGGCGAAGTCCGAAAAGAGGGTTTTCGGCGAAGCTATCAGTTAGCTTCCTGGCGGTGCTCTGGATGATGTTAGCCTCTCAAGCGAGGCTATCTCCTTGGCTAATGTAATGCTAAATGCTAGCATTTTAGACCTGCTGAGGTCTGTTAGAAACAATCCGGGTTCACTGTTCTGCTTGCTGGATCAGTGGAGTCCAAACCGCTTCCTTGTCCCTTGGAGTTGGGTGAAAAACTGGTCTTCAGCTCGTCTGTCCCTTGTCTTTTGTAAATGTCAACAAGTTTAGACATCGTTCGGACCAATGAGAATCTTGTCTTTTTTAAGTGTCAACAAGACCCCCTTCAAAGTTTTCGAAAGTCTGCAATAGCCCAGACTTCGAAACACTTTGAACTGCTGTGATGGTGGTGTGGAGTATGAACATCGCCATGATGGTTGAGTTCAGCTTCGCCTTCAATCCTGCTTTGGGATGTAGATTCGCCGAGGAATCATGTAGACTCGCGTCTGGGTAGCTTCGCGGCTAGGTAAGTTCGCTCTGGAACATCTGTCGCTTTCTCGAGGCCAACTGCCGTGGGCCAGTTACGAGGAGGATTACTCCTTTCTTCATGCTGATCGAGGGAGATATTCTCCGATTTGCACGTTTCCAAGGGAGGATATTCCCTTTCTTCTAGGCGCAATAAGTGCCTTTTATGAGGGAGACGTTCTCTTCCCTTGTACGGTTCCAATGGAAACCGTTCCTGTTATCAAGGCGCAGTAAATGCCTTGAATGCGCTCGTGCTTCCACGCTTGAGGTGATCGCACTCAGCCATGGGGCCTATAAATAGGACACTTGAGGTCCTCTGAAGAGAAGTGCCTTGCCTTTCTTCTCTCTCTTGGTTGTGAGAGATACTCAGATCTCTGAATTAGTAGGAAAACCCACTCTGGTTGTCTAACCGGCCAAGGACCAGTAAGTCTCGATCATTCAAAGACTTCACTGCTTTTAGGGAACTCATCTCCCTTGATTTAGCTTTGGCAGCTCGCTTCAGGGATTAGCTTCCCTTGTTCTTCATCTTGCAATTGGCTGCTGCAGAGAAGGATCTCATCATAGTTTTCTGTGAAGCTATCATCTTGGCTTGATCAGTGAAAGATCGTTGCTTGTTAAGTCCGCTGCACAGGCAGGACTTGGGACTTGGCTTCTTCAATAGTTGAGCCAGTCTTGCCATATTGGTGAGGTTGAGACTGTTCTTCACAAGATCAGTCTGACTTTGCCGTATAGGCGAGGCTAGGACTTGGCGTTTGCTGAGCCAGCCCATGGTTGCTGTGCAGGTGGAACTTGTCCTCTGCTGAAGTCGGATTGCTTTGCCGCTGAAGAATCTGACTTAATGTTTTTGCAGCTCTTTCTGTGCTTAACTGCTAACTTGCTTCAATTTGCCTTGCAGCGAGCTATGCTTGCCAGTCTGGTGACTTGATGGAAGAAGCCATAAAATTGCCTTATGCTTCCCCGGTTGAAGCTTTACTTTTAAGCAGGAGGAACAATTCGGGGCAGCGGGTGCGCATCCCAGAGGCTGTTGGCAGCCTCTTATCCGAGATGATTCGATCTGAGGTGAGGCTGGTTGCCGACTTTCAACTTTGGTGGCCTTCGTCGGGGACGATCCACTTCAGGGGAGTGGGCCTCACACCCGTCAGATTACTAGCATCAAAACTAGTTCCCATTATAGGTGATCTGACGTGTTGGCGGCGATAAGCTTTTATTGCCAGGCTTCAAAAAAAATGGCCTGATAAGACCCGCCATCTTGTGGAGAAAAATGACCGTGTCCGGTGGCAGAATTGGTTACAGCCTTGTGCAGGAGGAAGGCCTTTCGTGTCCAGTTGATCTGGTCTGAAAGCAGATAAAACCGCTTGTATGCCTTTTATGCAAATGGCCTTGCTAGGCAACTTGGTGTGTTGTATGAAACACAACTTTGATGTAATATCAAATGTATCTTTGCTTTTAGATCAATGAAAGTTCTTTGTCTGATCATTCGATTTTTGCTTGCTTCACTGAGAGTTTGGCCATTGCTGGGCTAAACTGCGCACGGGCATAGCCCTTCCTTTGAATGATCTTTGCGAGGCTGTCACGTCAGCGCCTCTTTAGAGGGCTAATTCAAACCTTTCGGTTAAGTCCTTGAAGGATTGCGCGAAGTCCGCACTTTGCTCTTGTGCGGAGTTAACCCCTTAGTGGGATTGAACCGTCGCTTTTGGGAAAGCGCCTCAGGCGCTTCGGGCACTGTTTCGAATTAATTCGAAACGGCGGCATGTGCCCTTTTTCGAGGCCTTGATTTAGGCGCTGATTGGCCTATAAAAGCCCGATCGGGCTGAGAGAAAATCATCATTTCTCTTTGAATTTTCCAGAGTACTTGACTCTTCTTTTCTTCCTTTTTTCAAGAGTTCGAAAACTCCTGTAATTCTTCAATGGCGCCCAAGAGACGAGCGGGAAAGGAAGCAGCGACTTCTGCAGCGGAGGGCCCTCCTCCGTTCATTGAGCGACCGATCGCTGGTAAGAGACTCTCTAATCTGATTAGAGAGTGGTCTTCATCCTTTGGAGTCGATACTCGGCTATTAGGACGATCGAATATGATCTGTCCTTATCAGGGAACTCGTTTCCCTTAACTTCCCTATTTTGCTTGCACCAGGGAAGTAAGAACTGAACAGTTCTTCTCTTGGGCTTCCATAGGAAGCCATTGCTTGGGCAATCTTCATCCTGTTGAGGAACAGGATATGGGTCGTGTGCCTTCAGTTGTGGCCACGAAGGGTGACTGTTATCCATAACGTCCTTTTGATGACGCCAGCCCTTAGGGCTATGCCACTTCTTGCAAAGATGCAGTCTTATCTGTGAAGCGAAGCTTTTTATCAAAGCTATTATCCCGCTGTCCCTGCTTACTGGGCGAGGCTATGCCTTAGCGAATTTTTGTGTCTTCGCGTCGATTTGATTGGTGAACTAATCATAGTTCATTTTCTTTTTGTTTTTGCAGTGCATCACGCCTCCGGCCTTCAGAACAGTCTTTTTGGCTTAACCAGTCGAGCAGGGAGCATCAGCTTGCAGTTCATCGGGCAGGCTTCCTTGTTCAGTGAGCCGAGCCCCCTTGTACGGGATACGCTCATTCAGAGTGGTGGCCCGCAGGCCATGCGGAGCATTTTGACTACGGCTCCGTTGGAAGATATCGACCGTCAGGCTTACAAAAAGCCTGACTTCATGTTCGGGGATGCTGCACCTGATCCCGATCGCCAGCTACACAGCCGGTGAAGGCCAGTGGGTCTTCCAGTTGGACGGCGAGAGATTCTATCTCCCGTCTACTAAGCGGCATTTCGCTTTGTCTTCCTTCGCGAGCGTGACTCAGGCTCGGAAGATGGCGTGGGGCGTGAGCCTTAATGCCGAATCTGTAAGTGTCGGGAGGTTGACATTCCAGACCGGCTATTCGAGGGCGGGCTATCCTCGTAGCATAATAGGGCTATACCCTGGGAAGGTGGCGAGGGACCTTCCAGTAGGAGAGAATCCAGCTGCGGCGCCGACCTTTGGCACTCAGTTCTGCGAAGTTGACGGGAACTATCCCGCCACGGACTTCAGGGCTCCTGGTTGGGTCCACCCTCCTAGGTCATGGTGGGCGGAGTTGACCAATTATATCCTCAATCATTTTGAGGGGGAATTAGAGAGGTTGAACCTCTATGAGGCCGTCAGGGCGACCTGCTACGGCATTGAGATGAAGGTGGCGTGCTTCTACGCCATTCTTGAGTTGTACTGCCCAGCCTCGGGGACTTTCTTCACCCCGGTTGGTGAATTGGGCATGGCCCTGCATGAGATGCGAGAGATCTCTGCTTTGCCCTTCGGGTCTCTTCCATATGAAGAGTATTTTCCGTGTGAGGCGGAGCTGGCCCTCTTGGAGAAGCAAGAGCCTGCTTTGCTTGAGATATATCGGGAATTGGTGTGCCATTTGCACATTTGCTCCAGCATCCACACCGGTGGCAAAGGTAGCTCGAAGAGCTTGAAGAGCTGGGGGAACTACTTGTTCCCGGACATGACTAGTGTGCCCGAGGCAGCTCATTGCGGAGTTGCTGAAGAAGACATCTTGGCGAGGATGGAGGTGCGTGCTGAAAAGGACATCGTCGTGACAGAAGATGATGGTCCTTTCGAGAAGGGTGATGTTCTTCGGAGCTTTCACCATCAGGCCCGTCGGCCTATGTCTCGCAAGGCGTTGCTGGCTGGCTTCTTAACCATCTGGTTAAAGAAGTGTGTCGTGCCTTCTTCTTCGGGTGACATTGTTCACCCGAATGTGCTGCTGCCTGCCGTTCGCTTGGTCCATGGCCACCGTCTGGGTCTTCTCCCGGCCATGGTGTGTTGTATTCAGAGGGGCCTTCGTGTACTGACGGAGGCTTTCTGCAGGTCAATGGCGTCAAGGCGAGGGAAGGGTGCCGTCTTGCCTCGTGACGGGCCCAATCCTAGGGTAGGTTTACCATACACCTACTTGATGGCGTGGTTCGCCTTGCACTGCCCCAGTTTGATTGGAGCTGGGGAAGACCCACCTCAGGGTGTTCAAACGGCGCTTCTCCGTCGTTTTGAAGGCTGTCTGTGGCAGAAAACTTATGTGGCCGAGGCCCGTAAGTTAGTGCGTCGCTATGACGCTTATAGCCTATTCCGTTGCTTTCCTCGCCTGCGGGGTGCAGGATACAACGAGGAATTCCATGACGTGGAATCAGGTCGGTCCCCCATGAGTCGGGGTATTTTCGAGTGGCTGGTCTGTATCCGGCCCTCGCATCTGCTGTACCGGAGTGGGGATACCTGCTACATGGAGCCCTACATTCCGAGCCGGTTCGCCCGCCAATTTGGGTATGACCAGTTGTATGTGGGCAACCCGAATCCGGACCTGGCTTTCATGGGGAGCCTCATTGATGGGGCTCGTGCTTGGCGGTTCTTTACCGCGGATAGCACTGGAGCGTGGCTACGCACGCCGTTGAGGGATCCCGGCCTATGGACGACCCTGTGTTTCTGCCAATGGTATGCAGCTTCGAATTCCACGCCTCCTGGATTCAAAGCCAATAGTTCAGGTGTGAAGTTGATTTCTCATCGGCTGAGGCAGAAGGCTTCTGATAAGATGGAGGGCAAGCGAGTCCGTGTTCCTGGCATAGAGGAGTTCATCGCTGTGGATGATAGCGAGGCTTCTGATGCAGAGAGCCCTCGCTTCGAGGCAGAGACAAGACCCGATGCCCTCGAAGCAGGTGCTCGTGAAGCCGGATCTGGTGTAGTGGGGACAACTCCCCCAAAGCATGTGGAAGAAGTGGAGGAAGGGGACTCTGAGGTCCACTTCAAAAGGAAGCGTGGGAGTGGATCCGTAGGAAGTTGTCGGCGAAGAAGCCCCGTCGCCAGACTCCTACCATTGTGGTGGAGGGTGAGCCCTCTGCTGCGCCTCCTTCTGCTGCTCCATTAGTGGCTGAGCCGTCGGTTGCTGAACCGACTACTGGTAAGATTGGTCCCATCTAATATGCCTTCAGCACGCTTTACATGACTCATCATTCGCTCTTTGTTGCAGGAGCTGAGGCAATTGGAGAGCAAGGGGAGCACTACGATCCCCTGTTCACTTATGGAAGTGCAGCTGGTTCCTTTGCTCGCTCGGAGGAGTCCGGAGGTGATGCGGCCGATATTGGCCCTTCGGGCGCTGGGACTTCTAAAGGAAGTCCTATGGCATCCAGCTCTGCGGGTGGTCTGCGGAGGAATCGGCGAGTGGGCGGCTATCCGCGTTGAGTCTGGTAAGAACTTTCCGATGGGACCCTTGGATTCTGATGCGGCTGACGAGGTGACATCGGCCTTCGGTAAGACTAAGGTCTCTTGGTCCTCGCCTATTTGTTGCGTCTCCTTTTTGACCTTGGTTTTGTTGCAGGCATTCGTCCCCAAGGTGCATCAGCTTCGAAAGAAGCGGAGGGTTTTCCTGAAGGGTCAAAGGGCGATATGAGCGCTTCGACCGGGGCAGACGCAGCTGTGTTAGACGCGCTGTATGGCGACCTGCCTTTTTATCAGCCCAAATCAGCGGAGGGCCCTGAGGTTGAAGAGGCGGCAGTCCCGGAGGTACCCCCACTTCCAGTCATATCAACGAGTGGGGTGCAGACTGTCTTGCCGAATACGGCATTGAGGGTGATTGTGAGCCCTACCTCCCCGACGCTGGTAGTTGAGCCTGCTGCTCAGGAGGTGGTTGCCAGTCCTACCTCCGCGGTGGCTGGCGTGCCGGTGTCGCTGAGGACTCCGCCGAGGTCACCTTTGGCTTGCCCTGCTGCTGTCGATGTTCCCGCTTCTTCTTCCGCGGTGGTGTCGACTAGGTTGGTAGATTGCTCCGAGGTTGTCTCAAGGATTGATGAAGCTGAGAATGACTTTATCGGTAATCTGGTCGACAGCTTCTATAACAGTTTGGAGCAGACTATCGGTCTAGTCTTGAAGGGCTCGCCTGTGCCATTCTCGAAGCTAAAGATGGTCCTCTCCCGTGGCATTGAGTGTATCCGGGACTTTGAGGGTACCATCAAGCTGCTGCTCTAGAGCTCCTGGTAGATGACCTTGAGAAGGACGTGGAGGGAATGGCGCCATTTCCATCGTTCCGACGCAGCGTCTTTGGCTGATGAACGGCTCGCGCGTCTTGTCGCCCAGAAGCGCGAGGCTCAGCTCGCTGCTCAAGAGGCTGTTGAGGCTATCTCCTCTGACTTGAGGTCCTTGGAGGCAGAGGAAGCAGAGGTTGGGAGTGCAATTGATGCTTCCAACAGTGCTCTTCTTGACGCTGAAGATAAGATCAAGAGGGCTGAAGAGATGATCCGAAAGGCAAATCTCCTCTTGTCCAAAGCTACACAGATGCGTCATGAAGAGTCTGCGCGGCTTAAGCAGCTCAGGGCTCGAAGTGAGGAACTGGCGGAGCGGAAGTCATCACAGAGGGCGACTTTGGCGGAGACCGAGGCTCGTCTGGCTCAGGCGGTGGACTTCGATGCGGCGGAGCTAAGATCACAGGCGCTGGCCCAGGCTGAAGATGACAGGAGGACGCGGCTAGCTTCTCTTGGAGATCGGATTCGATCTTATCATGTACGCCTATAGGCTCCTCCATGTATCCCATCCTTCTGAATTAATAGAAAGATTTTTCTTTTGTCGTCTGTTGTTTGTTTGGATAATGAGGCATGGCTGTCTGTTGGTTCAGAGGTCGCAATGACATAACCAATTGAGATGTTGCCAGTCTCGAAGTCAGCCCTTTGCGGGGCTAAAAGGGGAGATACTTGCCTTTTGTAAATGTCAGCAAGCATCGAGATTGAGACTTAGCTGTCTGCTGGTTCAGAGGTCGCAATGACATAACCAATTGAGACGCCGCTAAGCTCAATGGTAGATGAAACTTGGCGATCTGCCAGTTCAGAGGTCGCAATGACATAACTGGTTAAGACGCCAGGCTTCAATCAATAGGTGATACTCGTCTTTTGTAAATGTCAACGAGTATCGAGACCTGTCTTTTGTAATGTCAACAGGACTCGGGATTGAGACTTAGCTGTCTACTGGTTCAGAGGTCGCAATGACATAACCGGTTAAGACGCCACTAAGCTCATAATAGATGAAACTTGGCTATCTGCCAGTTCAGAGGTCGCAATGACATAACTGGTTGAGAAGCCACCAAGCTTCAATCAATAGGTGATACTCGTCTTTTGTAAATGTCAACGAGTATCGAGACCTGTCTTTGTAAATGTCAACAGGACTCGGGATTGAGACTTAGCTGTCTACTGGTTCAGAGGTCGCAATGACATAACCGGTTAAGACGCCACTAAGCTCAATAATAGATGAAACTTGGCTATCTGCCAGTTCAGAGGTCGCAATGACATAACTGGTTGAGAAGCCACCAAGCTTCAATCAATAGGTGATACTCGTCTTTTGTAAATGTCAACGAGTATCGAGACCTGTCTTTTGTAAATGTCAACAGGACTCGGGATTGAGACTTAGCTGTCTACTGGTTCAGAGGTCGCAATGACATAACCGGTTAAGACGCCACTAAGCTCAATAATAGATGAAACTTGGCTATCTGCCAGTTCAGAGGTCGCAATGACATAACTGGTTGAGAAGCCACCAAGCTTCAATCAATAGGTGATACTCGTCTTTTGTAAATGTCAACGAGTATCGAGACCTGTCTTTTGTAAATGTCAACAGGACTCGGGATTGAGACTTAGCTGTCTACTGGTTCAGAGGTCGCAATGACATAACCGGTTAAGACGCCACTAAGCTCAATAATAGATGAAACTTGGCTATCTGCCAGTTCAGAGGTCGCAATGACATAACTGGTTGAGAAGCCACCAAGCTTCAATCAATAGGTGATACTCGTCTTTTGTAAATGTCAACGAGTATCGAGACCTGTCTTTTGTAAATGTCAACAGGACTCGGGATTGAGACTTAGCTGTCTACTGGTTCAGAGGTCGCAATGACATAACCGGTTAAGACGCCACTAAGCTCAATAACAATGGAGTTTGGGAATAGTCTCGTTTTCACGGGGAGAAACGAGGGAATCACTGTCATAGGTTTAGTGTTAACGTAACAGCGAAATATATGTGGTCCTACCATTCTATGGATGAGAATTGGTAAGTGATTTTGGAGGTCTCATTTTCTTGGAGAGAAACGAGGGGATTGCTGTCATAGGTTATTGTTAACGTAACAGCGGAATATTGTGGTCCTACCATTCTATGGATGAGAATTGGTAGGTGATTTTGAGAGGGAATCAAGTGGAACGGGTCCCTTGGGATTTTAAGCAAACCCCCAGCTATCAACAGGTTTGACATGCTTGGAGAAAGAGAGAGAGGCTCTCTTTGTGCGCATCCGGACGCGCGGATCTCGATCAGAGGTGTAATGTTAACCTGATCGAGAGCAAGATCCTTGATTAAGGATAATACTTCTTTAAGAATTTGCCATTGATCGGCATCATGAGGAGGTCGCCATCTGCAGTTGTAAGGCGGTATGCTCCGTTTGAATAGACTGTCTCTATCACAAACGGTCCTTCCCATTTAGGCTGAAATTTGCCTTTGGTCTTGTGCGTCATAATCATCGGTCGTCTGACGGCTAAGACTAGGTCTCCTTTGTGGAAGACTCTCTGCTTGACCTTCTTATTGAAGGCTTTTGACATCCGAGCCTGATATAGCTCGATATGTTGCTGAGCTTGCAGCCGCTTCTCGTCCAGGGCTTCGAGCTCTTGAAGACGCAGGCGATCATTGTCTTCTGATGTCATCTAGTAGTCAAGGCTACCCGTAATGATGGCATCTGGATTTCCAATGGGATGACCGCTTCGCACCCATATACCAGGGAGAAAGGCGTATTGCCTGTCGGTGTCCGAACCGTGGTCCGGTAGGCCCAAAGGCATTCACCGAGCTTTTCGTCCCAATCTCGCTTGTTCGAGGAGACAAACTTCTTGAGCAGCTTGATGATTGTCTTGTTGAATGCCTCTGCCAAGCGTTGGCAGCAGGATTGTAAGCTTTGAAGCCATATTCTGAATTCGGTATTTATCGCAGAACCGATAGAATCCTTGGCTTATGAATTGAGGACCATTGTCATGGATGATCCGCCTGGGGACACCAAATCGATGGATGACATGGTGTTTGATGAAGCTAACCAGATTGGAGGTTTTAACTTCGGCCAACGGTGTGGCCTCTGCCCATTTTGAGAAGTAATCGGTTATTGCCAGGATAAACCGATGACCTCTTGCCGAAGAGGGACTGATTGGCCCTGCGACATCGATTCCCCATGCTTCAAATGGCCATGAAGCAACAGTAGGGTGGAGCAACTCCGAAGGTTGGTGTATGAAGTCTGCATGGACCTGGCACGCCTTACACCTTCGTGCGTATTGGGTGGCATCGGCCATCATGGTCGGCCAGTAGTACCCAAGTCTGTGCAAGCCTGTCTTTAAGCTTTGGACCTGGCTGGTGAGCTCCGCAAATACCATCATGTGCTTCTTTAAGCACTTCCTGTGCCTCTGAATGAGAGAGACAGCGGAGGAGGACACCGTCATATGAACGACGGTAGAGTGTCTTCAAAGTGGGATCATAGTAGAAACGGAGCGACCTTCGTCTGATGGACGCCGCTTCTTTGGGATCATCTGGAAGCAGACCGTGCAGAGCGTAGTCAATGAGAGGGAAGCGCCAATCCCTCGGCTCAAGATCCACGGAGATATTATGGACCTCTTGGATCCTTAGCATATGCTTAGAGCATACGAGATGCCGGGTTGCGACTGTGAGGTGATACTCGGTGTCGGCCGGTAAGGCTAGCATCGTCGCTAATGCAGCGAGAGCATCCGCCTTGGTATTTTGGGATCGGGACACATGCCGATGTAGAAGCCTTCAAATAAGCTAGCCAATTCGATGGCTGTATGATAATAAGGCACCAAGTCCTCATGACGGACCTCGTATTCGCCTTTAACCTGATTTATGATCAGCTTTGAATCGCCATAAGCTTCAAGGTAGCGTACCCCCATTCCCTGGGCGAGCTGGAGGCCAATGAGTAGGGCATTGTATTCCGCTACATTATTGAGCATGATTCTGTCAAGGAGAACGCTCTGGGAAGGATATGATCCTGTGGGGAGATGAACACAACCCCACTCCGGCAATAATCTTTCCTTTGGGGCCCATCCGCGATGCTCCGTCGAAGAACATCTGCCACACTTCCTCTGCTGAGGTCGCATTAGATTCGAAGACTTCATCAGGGATGTCTTCGTGAAGTTTCGAATGTTCTGGAACTGGATGAGCAGCTAAGAACTCTGCAAGGGCCTGGCCTTTAACTGCCTTCTGAGGAGTAAAGGTCATGTCGTATTGAGACAACAGAAGTGCCCATTTAGCCAACCTTGAATTCAGCGACCCTGGCTTCGTCATGAGAAGTCGTAAAGGGTTCACCCTGGAGATGACATGTATGGTTTGGCCAACCAAATAATGTCGTGTCTTCTGAACAGCGAAGACGAGAGCTAAACACTCTTTCTCAATAGGATTGTACCGAGATTCTGCTCCTATGAGAGTTCTACTCAGATAGTAGATGGCTTGCTCATGGCCATTGTCGTCCTTCTGAGCGAGGAGGGCGCCGAGGGAATAATCCAGGGCTTTTACATAAAGCAGGAATGGTTTCCCTGACGTAGGGGCCACTAAGACGGAGGTTTTGTGAGATACCTCTTAATGTCTTCATAAGCTTCTTGACAAGCTTGATTCCACATGAAGCAGTACCCTTCTTCATTAGTCGGGTAAATGGTTGGCAACCGGCCCGATAGATTTGCTATGAATCTTCTGATGTAGGCTAATCTGCCTTGCAAGCCTCGGAGCTCTTTGAGATTCCTTGGTGGATGCATGTCCTGGATGGCTTTGACTTTGTCTGGGTCCAAATGGATCCCTTTTGATGTGACAATGAACCCAAGGAATTTGCACTAGACACTCCCAAGAAGGATTTTTGTCGGGTTCATTTTCAGCTGATGAGCCCGCATTATGTCGAACATCGTTCTCAGATCGCGAAGATGTTCATTTTTGCTGCGGCTTTTGACGGCAATGTCGTCAACATAGCACTCCACCGTCTTTCGGAGATGGTCGCGGAAGATCATGCTCATCGCCCGTTGGTAGGTTGCTCCGGCGTTCGTCTTCAGTCCGAAGGGCATTACAGTGTAGCAGTATACCCCCAATGGCGTTCGGAAAGAAGTATGCTTCTCGTCATCAGGATACATCTTGATCTGGTTGTACCCTGAGAAGCCGTCCATGAAAGACATCCTCTCGAACCCGCATGTGTTGTCGATCATGACATCGGTGATCGGCAGTGGGAATTCATCTTTGGGACAGGCCGTATTGAGATCACGGTAGTCGATGCAGATTCGTATTTTCCCATTTTTCTTGAGGACGGGGACTATGTTAGCCACCCAATCTGGATGTTGTTCCTCCCGGATGAAGCCACAGCAATGAGTTTATGAACTTCGGCTTCAATAGCCTCCATGATGTTTGGGCGGAACCGACGTTGTTGCTGCTTGACTGGCTTAACGTCGGGCTTGATGTTTAGACGGTGCATAGCGACCTGTGGATCAAGTCCAGGCATGTCTTCATAGCTCCATGCGAAGACATCTATATACTCTTTTACGAGCATTATCAATTCTTCCTTTTCGATAAGTGATAAGCTTTCACTTATGAAAATAGGCTTAGGGTGATCTTGACTCCTAAGTGACTTGGATCACCTTGTCTTCGGTAGGTGGCTCGCGCAGCTCAAACCGCTTTTCCATTGAAAGCTCAATTGCTGGGCCCATGATTCCTCATTGGCAACCTCTGCGGGTTCCAACTGACTGCTTGAAGTCATGAGGCTTTCGAATATTCCTCCTATGCTGACATCAGAGTCCCATTCGGAGGATGAGGTCGACTGTGATGGGATCGATCCGTCGCCTTTGACCTGAACTGTTGTTGAGACGTGGGTGTAACATACCCTAACCCCCTGCGTGTTACTATCATAGTAATTTGCAGGTTTTCCTCTTGGGACGGAGTTACCATCAAGCCGCGTCTTCCTTTTCCGAAGTTTAGGCCCGCTCCCTGCTTCAGGTTGTAGCCCATCTTTTTCATAATATGGCGCGCTGATGGCGCGTAATGGA